>SEYY01020099.1:72500-85344 GCA_009176605.1 Armadillidium nasatum
GGACTTCTCTTCAAACACTGAAGTAAAAGATAAATTCAGTGCAAAGAGAGCAGAAAGGCCTGAGCAGTTTAGACAATCTGATAACTTGAAGCAACAAGGGGACTTTTCTTCAAACACTGAGGTAAAGGATAAATTCAGTGCAAAAAGGGGAGAAAAACTAGAACAGTTTAGACAATCTGATAACTTAAAACAACAAGGAGACTTTTCGTCAAACACTGAAGTAAAAGATAAATTTAGTGCGAAAAGAGTAGAAAGACCAGAACAGTTTAGAAAATCTGATAATTTAAAACAACAAGGAGACTTCTCGTCAAACACTGAAGTTAAAGATAAATTCAGCGCGAAAAAAGCAGACAAACCAGAACAGTTTAGAAAATCTGATAATTTAAAGCAACAAGGAGACTTCTCTTCAAACACTGAGGTAAAAGATAAATTCAGCGCCAAAAGAGGAGAAAAACTTGAACAGTTTAGGCAATCCGATAATTTAAAACAACAAGGAGACTTCTCCTCAAACACTGAGGTAAAGGATAAATTTAGTGCGAAAAGAGGAGAAAGACCAGAACAGTTTAGACAATCTGATAATTTAAAACAACAAGGAGACTTCTCTTCAAACACTGAAGTAAAGGATAAATTCAGTGCCAAGAGAGCAGAGAGACCTGAGCAATTTAAACAATCTGATAATTTAAAACAACTAGGGGACTTCTCGTCAAACACTGAGGTAAAGGATAAATTTAGTGCGAAAAGAGGAGAAAGACCAGAACAGTTTAGACAATCTGATAATTTAAAGCAACAAGGAGACTTCTCTTCAAACACTGAAGTAAAAGATAAATTCAGCGCAAAAAGAGGAGAAAAACTAGAACAGTTTAGACAATCTGATAATTTAAAACAACAAGGGGACTTCTCCTCAAACACTGAAGTAAAAGATAAATTCAGTGCGAAAAAAGGAGAAAGACCAGAACAGTTTAGACAGTCTGATAATTTAAAACAACAAGGGGACTTCTCTTCAAACACTGAAGTAAAAGATAAATTCAGTGCAAAGAGAGCAGAAAGGCCTGAGCAGTTTAGACAATCTGATAACTTGAAGCAACAAGGGGACTTTTCTTCAAACACTGAGGTAAAGGATAAATTCAGTGCAAAAAGGGGAGAAAAACTAGAACAGTTTAGACAATCTGATAACTTAAAACAACAAGGAGACTTTTCGTCAAACACTGAAGTAAAAGATAAATTTAGTGCGAAAAGAGTAGAAAGACCAGAACAGTTTAGAAAACTTGATAATTTAAAACAACAAGGAGACTTCTCGTCAAACACTGAAGTTAAAGATAAATTCAGCGCAAAAAAAGCAGACAAACCAGAACAGTTTAGAAAATCTGATAATTTAAAGCAACAAGGAGACTTCTCTTCAAACACTGAAGTAAAAGATAAATTCAGCGCAAAAAGAGGAGAAAAACTAGAACAGTTTAGACAATCTGATAACTTAAAACAACAAGGGGACTTTTCCTCAAACACTGAAGTAAAAGATAAATTCAGTGCGAAAAGAGTAGAAAGACCAGAACAGTTTAGAAAACTTGATAATTTAAAACAACAAGGAGACTTCTCGTCAAACACTGAAGTTAAAGATAAATTCAGCGCAAAAAAAGCAGACAAACCAGAACAGTTTAGAAAATCTGATAATTTAAAGCAACAAGGAGACTTCTCTTCAAACACTGAAGTAAAAGATAAATTCAGCGCAAAAAGAGGAGAAAAACTAGAACAGTTTAGACAATCTGATAACTTAAAACAACAAGGGGACTTTTCCTCAAACACTGAAGTAAAAGATAAATTCAGTGCGAAAAGAGCAGACAGACCAGAACAGTTTAGACAGTCTGATAATTTAAAACAACAGGGAGATTTCTCGTCAAACACTGAAGTTAAAGATAAATTCAGTGCCAAAAGAGGAGAAAAACTTGAACAGTTTAGGCAATCCGATAATTTAAAACAACAAGGAGACTTCTCCTCAAACACTGAGGTAAAGGATAAATTCAGTGCGAAAAGAGGAGAAAGACCAGAACAGTTTAGACAATCTGATAATTTAAAACAACAAGGAGACTTCTCTTCAAACACTGAAGTAAAAGATAAATTCAGTGCAAAGAGAGGAGAGAGACCTGAGAAATTTAAACAATCTGATAATTTAAAACAACTAGGGAACTTCTCGTCAAACACTGAGGTAAAGGATAAATTCAGTGCGAAAAGAGGAGAAAGACTAGAACAGTTTAGACAATCTGATAATTTAAAACAACAAGGGGACTTCTCGTCAAACACTGAAGTTAAAGATAAATTCAGCGCGAAAAAAGCCGACAAACCAGAACAGTTTAGAAAATCTGATAATTTAAAACAACAAGGAGACTTCTCTTCAAACACTGAGGTAAAAGATAAATTCAGCGCCAAAAGAGGAGAAAAACTTGAACAGTTTAGGCAATCCGATAATTTAAAACAACAAGGAGACTTCTCCTCAAACACTGAGGTAAAGGATAAATTTAGTGCGAAAAGAGGAGAAAGACCAGAACAGTTTAGACAATCTGATAATTTAAAACAACAAGGAGACTTCTTTTCAAACACTGAAGTAAAAGATAAATTCAGTGCGAAAAGAGGAGAAAGGCCAGAACAGTTTAAACAATCTGATAATTTAAAGCAACAGGGAGATTTCTCGTCAAATACTGAAGTTAAAGATAAATTCAGCGAGAAAAAAGCTGACAAACCAGATCAGTTTAGAAAATCTGATAATTTAAAACAACAAGGAGACTTCTCCTCAAACACTGAGGTAAAGGATAAATTCAGTGCCAAAAGAGGAGAAAAACTAGAACAGTTTAGACAATCTGATAACTTAAAACAACAAGGAGACTTTTCGTCAAACACTGAAGTAAAAGATAAATTCAGTGCGAAAAGAGGAGAAAGACCAGAACAGTTTAGACAATCCGACAATTTAAAGCATCAAGGGGATTTCTCGTCAAACACTGAAGTAAAAGATAAATTCAGTGCGAAAAGAGGAGAAAAACCAGAACAGTTTAGACATTCTGATAACTTAAAACCACAAGGAGACTTCTCTTCAATTACTGAAGCAAAAGATAAATTCAGTGCAAAGAAAGCAGAAAGAGCAGAACAATTTAGAAAATTCGATAACTTAAAACAGGAAGGGGACTTCTCCTCAGACACCGAGGTAAAAGATAAATTTAGTGAAAAGAGAGCAGAAAGACCCGAACAATTAAGACACTCCGATAACTTAAAGCAACAAGGAGATTTTTCCTCAAACACAGAGGTAAAAGATAAATTCAGTGCAAAGAAAGTGGAAAGACCAGAACATTTTAGACAATCTGATAATTTAAAACCACAAGGAGAGTTTTCCTCAATCACTGAAGTTAGGGACCATTTTTCTGAAAAGAACTTAGACAAACCGGAACATATAAAACAAGCTGATAATTTAAAGCAAGAGGGAGAATTTTCCTCAACAGCAGAAGCAAAAGAGAAATCTATAGATCAACAATCTTCATGGCAAGTGCATCTTAGAGACATTGATTATCTTAAACCAAGAGAAAATATTCCTAAGAGAGAAATTGAGCAAAAATATTTATTTGATAACTTTAGCTCTGACACTAAATCTGCTTTAAAGAAATTACGAACTTCAGTTCCTTTGAAGCAAATTGATAATTTAAGTGGAACAGAAGAATTTTCTGGTTTTACTGAAACTAGATTGAACTATTCTCAAAAAAATTTAAATAAACTACTAACCTCAGGTCCTGAATACCCATTTAGAGAGGAAGGGGATTTTTCAGTCTTGTCACAGAGTGCTAAAAAGATATTGAAGTGGCCAATTTCAATTCCTAGTGATATTCTTAAGCGATCTGGAAAAATTTTGTCCAGTACTACATTTAAAAATGAACATGTTTTAAAAGAGCTTAATAAATTACAGTCTTTAATTCCTTCGGATAATTTGAAACAAGAAGTGGAAAAAATCTCAAAAATATCTATAGATAAAGAATTGAAGAAAGATAGTGTACAGGCTGTTAATCCTGAGTATAATATTTTTCGGACAGAAATTAGAAATACTTCTATTAATTCTAGTGGAAAAAAGTTGAACAGATTACCTTCGATAAATATTGATAATAATATTCAAAAAGATATTTCAGTTCTAAAAACGAATAAAGGAAATCAAAAACCATTAACATCTGAGAGTCATAATAGAAAAATCGATTCTGATAAAAGTATCAAAAGATCTAAATCTGATGATGATATTTATAAAGCTATTGCTACAAGGAGAAGCTCTCGTAGAATAAGGAAATCAATAAATCTCGGAAATACTTTTACTTTAAGTAAAGAAGGAAATAACTTAGGAATCAAGAATAAAAATAAGAATCCTTTTAAATCTACATTTTCCCCGAATATTATATCAGATTCAAATTTGTTACAGCAAAAGCTTGCTGCGTAGCTTAAAAGTTAACGTTACGAAAATAAAAAATATTATCAGCAACATAAATGAAGATCTTTGAATTTTTATTCAACAGCTATTATGTAATTTAAAATAATCATAAACTAATCGTTAATAAAAATTATAGCAACACAATCAACATCCTACATTATAGATTTGAAAATTTATAAGATAAAAAGAGCATATAAGATGGATGATAAAATTAACTCGCATAAAATTTCACTGAAAAGTAAAGGAAATTTATCAGAATCAGAAATAAAAGATAATTTTAAGATGTTACCCCATGTAAAATTTATTGCAAAAGCCCCAGAAAACAATCTGAAAACAGAAGGTATACTTTCTAGCATATCCGAAATTCAAGATAGCTATAAACAACATGAAGCCAAAAGGAATATCGCAAAACCAATCAGTCCTATGTTAAAGATTGAAGGAAATTTTGAAAACGGGTCAGAATCAAAGGAAAATTATCTTAATACACACCCTAAAAGACCTGTGATAAAAAGACATGAAGATCATTTAAAGCCTGAAGGCTTGTTTCAAGAGGTCAGCGAATTAAAAGATAAATATAAAAGTTTTAACCCATCCCGAAATATAGCAAAACGACATTCGCCAGAACTGAAACTATCAAATGAAAGCTTTCAAGAGATAAGTGAAATTCAGGATTCTTTCCGTGTTTTTCAACCTGTTCGTTGTATTGCTAAAAGGCATAGCGCCAAACTTAAGCCAGAAGGTAGTTTCAACGAAATTTCTGAAATTAAAGCTAATTTCAGAAATTTTAAGCCAGTGCGCTTCATTGCCAAAAAACAAAGCGGCAATTTGAAGCCTGAAGGATCATTTCTAGATATTTCCGAAATAAAAGACAGCTACAAAAGATTCCAACCAGTACGCAATATTGCGAAAAGGCATTCTACTAAATTAAAACCTGAAGGATCTTTTGATGAAATTTCTGAAGTGAAAGATAGCTATAGAAACTTTAAACCGGTAAGATTTATTGCTAAATCTCATACTGCTGAATTGAAGCCTGAAGGTCTGTTTACCGATATTACTGAAATCAAAGATAGTTTCATTAATTTTGAACCAAAGCGTTTCATTGCAAAAAAACATGAAGAAAATTTAATAGTTGGAGGATCATTCAATGGTCTCTCTGAAGTACAAGACAGTTTCAAACCTACTAATAGTATTAGAAAGATTGCAAAAAGAAATGACGGCTCTTTGAAAATGGAAGGAGACCTCGAAAATGAATCTGAAAATAAAGGTAACTTTAAAAGTTTTATTCCTGAAAGAAATATAGCAAAGCCTTCTGGTGCATTACTAAAAACAGAAGGAGAATTAGAAAGTTCGACAGAATCCAAGGAAAATTACCAAGCAAATATAATGAAACGAAATATTGCTAGAAGGCATAGTGCAAATCTGAAGCTAGATGGTAATTTTGGTGAAATTACTGAAAACATTGACAAATATACAGTGACGAATCCTATAAGAAACATAGCTAAAAGGCGCAAATCAAATTTTACATTGCAAGGAGAATTTTTAGGCACATCAGAAATTAAGTCTAATTTTAAAAAAATTCCAGTACACAGGAATATAGCAAAACCTCATAAGGAATTTTTAAAACCATCTGGAAATTTTACTGCAATTTCTGAATTACATGACATGTTTAAAGCATACCCCACGACAAGATTTATTGCTAAAAGACACAGCGCAAATTTAAAACCGGAAGGAGAACAATATTTTCTTTCAGAGATTCAAAACTCCTATAAACCATTAAAAACAGTTCGTTCTATTGCCCCTAAGCACACCTCGCACCTGAAAATGGAAGGAAACTTTAGTGAAAAATCAGAAATAAAGGATAGCTATAAGGAATTTCGAGCTGAAAGGAACATTTCTAAAGGTCCAAGTTCAAAGTTAAAACCAGAAGGATCATTTGGTGAAATTTCGGAACTACATGAAAAGTTTAAAAGATTTTCCGCTAAAAGACCAAAAATTGTTAAGAGAAACGAAGATCATATTCAAAGAAGTGGGAAACTCAGAAGTTTGGAAGGCATTTCCGAAATTAAGTCAAATTTTGTTCCATTCACAAGCGTTTTGCCATCTGATATTAGAGTCATTCCCAAAAGAATAGACGAAAGTACAATACCAGTTCCCACTATATGAATCTTTTTGTCAACAACGATGATAAAAAAAAAATCTAGATAACGGTCTATTAGGAAGAAGTTGCAATATATATATATATATATATATATATATATATATATATATATATACGTATATATATATATATATATATATATATATATATATATATATATATATATATATAGTGTGTTATATTGTGTGTGTGTGACGAAAGTGATTGCCTCACTTACTTTTTGAAATACTCTTCCTTGTATGTAAGAAAGACGTAATATGAAAAGTGTCATGAACTTATTCCTTTGAATTGGTCTCATTGACTTGGAAGTAGTTCTACGGAGTTCGTCATTCTAGAAAATCTAGATTATGGAATGGAGCTCTTCACAAAAACTAACAACTTAGACTCCTTTAAGTCACACACTATTTTCTTTAAACACGTAATATATATATATATATATATATATATATATATATATATATATATATATATATATATATATATATATATATATATATATATATATATATATATATATATATATATATATATATATATATATATATATATATATATATATATATATATATATATATATATATATATATATATATATATATATATATATATATATATATATATATATATATATATATATATATATATATATATATAAGTATATATATATATATATATATATATATATATATATATATATATATATATATATATATATATATAATATAGTATATGTATATATATATATATATATATATATATATATATATATATATATATATATATATATATATATATATATATATATATATATATATATATATATATATATATATATATATATATATATATATATATATATATATATATATATATATATATATATATATATATATATATATATATATATATATATATATATATATATATATATATATATATATATATATATATATATATATATATATATATATATATATATATATATATATATATATATATATATATATATATATATATATATATATATATATATATATATATATATATATATATATATATATATATATATATATATATATATATATATATATATATATATATATATATATATATATATATATATATATATATATATATATATATATATATATATATATATATATATATATATATATATATATATATATATATATATATATATATATATATATATATATATATATATATATATATATATATATATATATATATATATATATATTACTATAGTTGTGAATAATTTATTTACTTTTAAAGTAAGTGAGAAGGAAAAGATTAAATAAAAAATTATTTAAATGTTTTGTTTTCTTCATCACAGAAATGAAAATTAATTTAACATCATTCGCAAAACGATAATAATAATAATAATAATAATAATAATAATAATAATAATAATAATAATAATAATAATAATAATAATAATAATAATAATAATAATAATAATAATAATAATAATAATAATAATAATAATAATAATAATAATAATAATAATGATAATAATAATAATGATAATAATAATAATAATAATAATGATAATAATAATAATGATAATAATATAATAATAATAATAATAATAATAATAATAATAATAATAATAATAATAATAATAATAATAATAATAATAATAATAATAACAATAATAACATAACAATAATAATAACAATAATAATAATAATAATAATAATAATAATAATAATAATAATAATAATAATGATAAATAATAATAATAATAATGATAATAATAATAATAATAATAATAATAATAATAATAATTTACAGTGTTCAAAGCGTTTCCTATTATATTTTAGAGTAAAAAGATTTTTCTTTTTGACAAAACCTGTGTGTTAAATAAATAATAAACTTACTTCTTGAAAATGTTAAAAATCTGTTCATTTCAAATTGATTTTAAGGAAGTTATCTTTTTCTGATACCACAAGAACCTTCACGTGCTCCCAATGGAAATAAAACAAAGCGAGTGAGGTCTGGAGATCTGAGATGTTCTTCCTCAGGACCACGCAGACCAATCCAAGAATCAGGAAAATGCTGATCCAGCTACAGACGCACGTGAATACCGAAATGAAATATTTCTTGCAACATGTTAAAATATTTTTCTGTATTAAGTTTACCTGTTATTGTAAACGATCCAATAATTCAATCACCACATTTCATGCCTACACCATCAATATTACCAGCATATTTCTTCTTTGTTGGAATTTTTTCAGTGAGGGTTAGCATTTCTCCAGTATCGTACTTTTTGCCAATTAATCTCTCCATTGACTTAAAAATTTGTTTCATCAGTAAAAGAGATTTTAGAACAAATATTTGCATTCTCTTTCAATTTTCTGATAGTCCATTCACTGAATTCCATTCGCCTATCCGGGTAGTCTTCACATAGAAGCAATTTGCAAAGATGTCATATGTATCTTTTCTTTCAAAATAAACCTGATACTTGATCTTTTGACTTCACCTTTCACTAAACAACCATCGTGTACCTTTTCGGGGATTCCTTATTAGAGTTGATAGTCTTCGACCACTTCTCTGTTAATCTTTAACACTCCCATTCTTTTGAATTTTTTTAATAAGCTTTGCCACAGTGTCATGTGTAATGTTCATTCCATGTTTTATGTTACATTCCTTTGCAACCTTGCAACTGATTCCTGACCCGGTCATCAGTATGAGATCAATTCATTGCTCTTTCGCTAAAAGCATCATTTAAAAAAGTTATCTGAAAAATAAAATATAAAATCAACCCCTTGATTTTTTTCTTTGTGAGTACGTGAAGGTCCTTTGTGTACCAGGAAAAGATACGAGATATAAATTATCTTGAGGAAAGTATTGAAAACGCTATTACATTACAAACTTTAGCTGTGGTAATGCGTGCTCATCAATAGAGGCGAATACGTATTCAGGTCTGATTTGAAAGCAATAGCAACCATATGGAGCATTTGTAAATAAAAATGTTTTTTCATAAACTACAATGTATTTCCCTTTGTATATGCCGAACTTTTGAAATACTTTGAAAAAGCATTGAATAGCCAAAGGTTTTTAATTTTTTATCTTCTCGGGAGATCAAAGGCAGCAGGCCTATTAATTTTCTCCAGGCTTGGGAAATTTTGCGGAAGGACCAAATTAAAACCGATATTTCCCGATATATGACGTTGGATGATGTTGGGAAGTAGAGAAAGGGAGTGTGTTCCAGACTACACAAGTAAAAGTTTTTGAGGCACCGAAAACAAGGATGTTTTCTCTGCTCTAATTAGAAATTCGGGAGAAATCACATGCCTCCTTGGTATTAATCTGAGAGAGAGAGATAGAGAGAGAGAGCAGAAATAACGCATAGAAGAAACTTCAATGTTAGGGATAAATAAGTTTTAGGGAGTTGGAGCAAGAAAAATAGCTCCGAAATCGTCTGAAGTGGAATTAGGGCAAAAGGTTTTAGCTCAGAGTTTAGTTTCAGTAAATGGCAAAACGGCACTGCGACCTTCGGAAACTATAAGAGAGAAAGAGGAGGATGTAAAGTTAGATCTGACATTTTTTGCAAAATGATAAAAGTAGTTGAGGAAAGAAGATCGTGAAAAATTAAATCATTTTCTACAAAGAAAAGAGTTTTTAGTGTTATGTAGAATAGATTTTGTCCGATTCAGGGATGAAATATTAGTTGAATAGTTTTGTATAGTTTAAGTATTCCAGAATGTTGCATTTATGACGGAAATAGCACGAAGGCAAGCAGAGTCACACTAAGTTTTATTAAGTTTTGTTAGGTCTAAAAGTGTGCAAGTCAAAGGAAGTTAAAAAAAAAAGAAAAAGGGAGTGTATTTCAGGCTTTACCAGTATAGTACTTGTAAGACTGAGCATAGCTGTTAAGTCTGGGGTCAGAGAGTTAGACAAAGAAAGTATGAGTGTGTAGAGAAAGACGAGTTGCACGAGCCCTTCTCAATGGAGGAGGTATGTGACGTGAGAGTTCAGTAAAGCAGCGTCCGTTGAAAATAACGATAGTATAGATAGAGTGATTCAGTAATTCAACTGGCAGAAAGAGATTGGAGAGAGTTAGTAAGGGCAAAAAAATTTAAAATACGAAAAAGCTCTAGACTCCACCCTTTCGAGAAAATCTGTATGTGTGGAGCCACCCCAGATGTGTGAAACGTGCTTCATACAGGGGCGAACAACACCCCTATAAAGAGTAAGCAATTGGGGTAACGTAAAGAAATCACGAATTAGCCTCAGAACACAACCTCTTAGAAGCTTGTTTAGAAAGAGAAGTAATGTGATCTTTCCAAAAAGATCACGAGAAAAAGAAACACCAATAATACTGAAGACAGATGATGGTTTGAGTAGAGTGTTTTCGAAGATGTCATAGTTGTGTAGAAGGTTGTGTCGAGTGGACAGATGGAGGAATTGAAGTTTTGAAACATTGAAAACGGCAATGTCTTGCCCCCAACCCAATTTGAAATACGAGAAAGATCAGAGGTCAGTTGCTCCAAGGTCACCCTTCTTGCGTCAACTAACTTCTGTTGGGTGGGTCGTTTTTCAAAGTGAAAGGTGTAAAGAAGGGTGGAGTCATCAGCATAGGAGTAGGTAGGTGATGAAGTAATAGAGAGAAGGTTATTAATGAAAATTAAAAAAGAGTTGGGAGATAGGACAGGCCCCCGAGGGACACCACTATTAAAAAATTTAATTTAAGGAAGAACTGTGGCTGTCTACAACAACTGCTATAGAACGACCGGAAATTAAATCAAAGAAAAGGATAGATTCCGAAAGAGGGAATAATAATAAGTTTGTGCCAAACTCTATCGAAAGCTTTCAATATGTCTAGCGCTACAGCAAAAGAATCACCGAAGCACCGTACATATATATATATATATATATATATATATATATATATATATATATATATATATATATATATATATATATATATATATATATATATATATATATATATATATATATATATATATATATATATAAACAAATACGAATAAAGCTATTTCAAGTAATGCCATTAAAATATAAGCAATAATAAAAAAAATACATGGCAACTCACATTGTTATGAAAAGGCAATTTTTGTTGGTATTAGCAATCTAATTTTCGAATATTAAAATATATGATTAAATCTTTGTAAAGGAACCCTTTTTCCACGATTGACATCACTCTGAGGGGTTGGGCTCCTCCCATACTGGTACAAGTGGGGAGAAGGCTAAATTATTCAGTATTCTCATTGATCTGGGAAAGTTGATTAAGGAACCAACTCATAACCCAGGTAGCCCAAACCAATTCTTAAATACGCCTGACTTCTGTTTAACCACTACTAATCGGTAACTATGATCACAATATTGTAGATCTTAATTATAATACTTTCTCTCCAATAGCTCCACCCTGCCCTAAACGATTTTCTGGCACTTTAATCTGGCTAATTGGTGGTATTGCTCCCCTTCTAAGCTAACAATTCTTTTTAAATGAATACTTCTTTGACACAGAGAAGGCTTCGATATTTGCTAAAAAAAAAGGTATTTACCGAAATCTTTGATGGGGTGAGCAGGCTTATTTTCTCTAAAACTAAATTCCTTTTCTCTTCAAAATCTGTGGTTTGTTGACATATTTTCTCGTGGATAGAAACAGCTCTTATCGGGAATAAAAATAACTTTCTTTTTCCTATCACACTTGCCAATTTTCATTCAGCTCAAGATAGTTGCAAGGTATTTTTGGACGAACCAAGTGCGTTTTTACTCAAAGTAAGTGCGCTGACCTCCTTAGTTTTTCTACTGAAAAAAGTTCTATCCTCTTGTCAGAAATCATCTATAACTTCTGAAAATTTCCCTTTCCTCCTCTTATTCGATCTGAAAGTTCTGTAGTTCTCTAGTTCAATAGTTTTCTATTGTATGTTCTGAATAAACAATTCAAATACACCCTTCTGAAAAGGACTAATCTCTTCGATCCTCCTTTTTTTCATCTAATTCCACCCTTAATCGATTCCAGCAATCCCTCCTCCAACTTCTTCTCTCAGGTGTCCCGTGCCTTTACCCGTGATTTCATATGACCAGGTGAATGGGGTCCTAAAATCTATGAACACAAGGAAGGGAAGTGGCCCGGATGTCATCCCTCCTCGTGTTTTGAGGGAGTGTGCTTCCGAGCTTTAGCTTGTCTTCGTTCAACTCTGCTCTCTATGCCTTAATACTAATACTTTTCCTCAGTGCTGGAA
>SEYY01020100.1:2500-5000 GCA_009176605.1 Armadillidium nasatum
TATCTTCTTGCATTTTTACGAGATAAAAAAGAAACGTGTTTGTTTTTAATTAAAAGAAAAGAGGATAATAAAAGTTTTTTCAAACTCGTGACTCTTTTTTTTTAATCAAAAAACCTTTGTATTTACTCTCTTATAAATGCATGGCACACGAACATATTTTTACGCCCCTCACCCGTACCTGATGTTGGGATAAATAATTAAATATATATATATATATATATATATATATATATATATATATATATATATATATATATATATATATATATATATATATATATATATATATATATATATATATATATATATATATATATATATATATATATATATATTATGAAGCTTTCCATTTTTATACGCACTGCAAAATTGTTTAATGATTCGTTGGGACAAGTGACAAAAATGTTACAGTAAAATTTTCAATAGAGAAAGACATGTTAAGCATAAGAAAAGTCGCTTCACCGATTTATTTTCTAATAAGAAAAATAACTGAAAAAATTTGTTGGGACATTTTTTTGCCACTTGTCACATCGATTCGTTAGTATAATTTTTATATATATATATATATATATATATATATATATATATATATATATATATATATATATATATAATATATATATATATATATAATATATATATATATATATATATATATATATATATATATAGATAGATAAGAGAGAGAGAGAGAGAGAGAGAGAGAGAGAGGAAAGAGAGAGAGAGAGAGCAGCAATGGAATGTAGCGCAGAAATTTTTTTTTTTTAGATTGTCATTACATAAAATTGTTTCGTTGGACTTTGTTAGACATAGTTCAGGTAAGGATAAGTTCGATCAATACAAAATGATATCGTCTGAGCTCAGAAACACTTTCGATTTTGTATCTGCAAAAACGAAATAAAAATCCTAAGTGATGATGGCTTAATTGATTGGTGGAGCTCTTAGCCAATCATAATGCATTTAATAAAACCCCATCAAGTTAGTTTTAGAGCGATTATTTTTATTTATTTATTTATTTACAATGCGTAGGCTAGCTTACTATTCATATTCATGTGCGCATTATGAGCTATTATTTCTCATGTGATTTCGGTAATTAAAAATCAAAATAACTTCACAATTTTTCAAATGTGTAGTTCAAATATGGGATTACTCGATGCTTGTTATTTTATAAGTTAAAATTAGTTTTTGAACTCTTTTTTTTTAAATATAACAAATATTGTATGACAACATCTCTACATTTTTCTATAGTTTTTAAAAAGAAATTTGAAATTTTCAGCATTGGTATCCTTGGTTTACTGTTTTCAAAGATGTTTAAGTTACCTCTTTTCTTTACAGAACCGTATAATGGTCTCCTTGACGTCTTTGCTAGTACTGGCTTCCCTTTTCTCACAAACTGGAGAAACGATGCCAAAAACTGCCTACCTCAAACTCATCGACAGTTGGTTCATTACCCTTATCACTTTCGACTTCTTCGTCATCATAGATGTCGTTATAATCGAATGCATTCGAATTGGAAAAGGTGTTAAAGAATTACGAATAGTTCCTCTTCCAAAAAGAACACAGAGTTCTTCGAATGCTTTTAAAAAAGTTTTGATGGCTAACACTATTTCCAGATTCGTTTTCATAACTGTATTATTCTGCATACTTTTGATTTTTGGATACGTTGCAGGAAAGAACGTAAATAAAGAACTTCTGGAGTCCTAAGAACATAGATCTTCATTGAAACTCAACAGGGCTCCTGCAGACTGAACGTTAAGTTTTCCATGGATTGTGAGCTGGTTTGCAATCAGCCCAAATGTGTACTTTTTATTATCACTGTAGTTAATAGATTTTAGAATCGGTGGTTAAGCATTGTGTAATGGGATGCTATAGCCTCTGTGTGCCCCCTGATTTAAAATTCCATTAAATTGGATACGTAGATGTAACGCTACTCACAGTCAGCGGCTGATTTTATGGTTGGTCTGGACGCGTCCTTAACACTATTCATGTATTTAGATTTTTCACTAGAAAAAATTGAACCAAAAAACTGAAGTTAATAATGTCATTATGCCCTCAGAGATTTCAGATCTTTGATCCTAACTTAGTCACTATGTCCTTGGAGATCTCAGATCTTTGATCCTAACTTAGTTATTATGTCCTCAGAGATCTCAAATCTTTGATCCTAACAGTTTACCATAAACTAATATTACATAATTTAATTTTGGGGAAATTAAGTAAATATAATGAATGTCAATTAGTGTTATCTCAAGAACTTCATATGCAATAAACGTCTTAGAATTATTGCGAAGCTTCTTTGTCTTTTCTAATTTAGTTTTTTATTATTATTATTATTATTATTATTATTATTATTATTATTATTATTATAATAAAAGTTTTTTATGTAATTTTTATGTAATGCGCAAAAGAGAAGGCGTGTTCATGGGACTATCACTGAATAACTGTGTATTTAAAGTAAATTAGGAAACATTTATAATTATGACTATTATTATTATTATGATTA
>SEYY01020100.1:10000-15000 GCA_009176605.1 Armadillidium nasatum
TGCAAGTCAATGGAAATTGGGAAAACAGATATACGGAGGGTGTTCTAGATTTTACCAGTAGAGTACACGTAAGATTGAGCTTAGCTGTTAAATCTGGGGTCAGAGAGTTGGACAGAGAAATAATAAGAATATGTAAAGTGGCGTTTCGCACAAGCTCTTGTCAATGTAGGGAGAGTTCAGAAGAGCAATGTTCATTGTTATAGTGACAGTATAGAGAGAATGACGCAATAATTCAGTGAGCAGAAAGAGACAGGAGAGTATTGGTGAGAGCGAGAAAGTTAATGAGATGAAAAGCCTTAGACTTTACCTTGTCAAGGAGACTCGTATGAGTGGAATCACCCCAGATGTGTGAGTACTCCATACAGGGGCGAAAAAAAATTCAATAAAGAGTAAGCAACTTTAGTGGTGTGTAGAAGTTAAGAATTCATCACAGAACACCCAACCTCTTTGAAGCTTGTTTAGAAAGAGAAATCAGGTGATCCTTCCAAAAAAGATCACGAGAAAGAGAAATACCAAGAATATTAAGAACAGATGAAGGTCTGATTTGTATGTTTTCGAGGAAGACATCAAAGTTGTGAGGAAGATAGTGCACATGTCGAGTAGAGAGAAGGGGAACGGAGTTTTTGAGGCATTGAAAGAAACCATGTTTCCTCTGGTCTAATTTGAAATACGTCTAAATGTGTCTATTAACTGCTGTTGGGAGAGGCATTTTCAAACTGGAAGGGGTAATGAAGGGTAGAGTAATCAGCATAGGGGTGGATAGGAGACGAAATAATAGAGGGAAGGTCATTAATGAAAAGAAGAAAAAGTTTTGGGAGTAGGACAAAGCCCTGAGTAATATCACTATTAATAGATTTACAGGATGAACGGTGGCTGTCTACAACAGCTGTTATAGAATGACCGGAAAGGAAATCAGAGAGAAGATAACAGTGAAGGATAAATTCCGAAAGAGGAAGTTCGGAAATCATAGTTTTGCGACAGACTCTATTAATTGAAGGCTTTCGATATTTCCAGTGCAAAAGATTCACTGAAATGCCGAAGAGCGGAGCGCCAAGAGTCAGAGAGAAGGGAAAGAAGATCACCAGTAGATCGTTTCTTACGAAAGCCATATTGGCTGTCAGAGATAAGATTAGAAGTATTGAGATGTTTCCAAATCTTCTTGTTAAAACTTAGAAGGAACGGAGAATAAAAAATGGGACGCAACTATCTTGAAATTGTTATAAATAACATCGTGAATAAACTAGTGCCGATTTAAATTTGTTTTGCTTCATCAAGGGCAATATATATATATATATATATATATATATATATATATATATATATATATATATATATATATATATATATATATATATATATATATATATATATATATATATATATATATATATATATATATATTATATCACCTCTGTGGGCAAAGGCCAGAGGCCTACTACAATTCCACCAGAGTTAGGGGGAAAAACGGAAGAATGGTCAAATTAAAGGCCGACGTGACCTGATACACGACGTTTGAAGGTGTGTAAGTCATAGGAAGTTGGAAAAATAGAAGAAAGGGAGTGTGTTCCAGACTTTACCGGTAGAGTACATGTAGGACAGAGCATAGCGGTTGAGTCTGGGGTCAGAGAGTTGGAAAGAGAAAGAATGAGACTATGTAGAAAGTCGAGTCACACGAGCCCTTCTCAGTGGAGGAGGTATGCAACGAGAGAGTTCAGAAGAGCAGTGTCCATTGTAATAGCGATAGTATAGAGAGAGTGACGCAACAATTCGACATGCACTGAAAGAGATTGAAGAGAGTTAGTAAGAGCAGGAGAGTTGATGAGACGAAATGCCCTAGACTCCACCTTCTCTAGGAGAGCTGTATGTGTGGAACCACCCAAGATGTGCGAAGCATACTCCATACAGGGGCGAACAACACCCCTATACAGAGCAAGCAACTGGGGTGGAGTGAAGAAATACTGAAGGCGCCTCAGGACACCTAACCTCTTAGAAGCTTGTTTAGAAAGAGAAGTAATGTGATCTTTCAAAGAAAGATCACGAGAAAAGGAAGCACCGAGAATATTAAGAACAGATGAAGGTCTGAGTTGAGTGTTTTCGAAGAAGATATCCTAGTTGTGTGGAAGATTGTGTCGAGTAGTAGTGAGATGGAGGAATTGAGTTTTGGTGGCATTGAAAACAACCATGTTCTCTCTACCCCAATTAGAAATACGAGATAGATCAGAGGTCAGCTGCTCCAAGGCAACCCTCCTTGCATCTAGTAACTGTTGTTGAGAGGGGCGCCTTTCAAATTGAAAAGAGTAATGAAGAGTGGAGTCATCAGCATAGGAGTGGATAGGAGATGAAGTAACAGAGAGAAGGTCATTAATGAAAAGTAGAAAAAGTGTTGGGGATAGGACAGATCCTTGAGGAACACCACTATTAATAGATTTAAAGGAAGAAAGGTGGCCGTCTACAACAGTTGCTATAGAACGACCGGAAAGGAAATCAGAGAGAAGGTCACAGAGAGAAGGATAGATTCCGAAAGAGGGAAGTTTGGAAATCAAAGCTTTGTGCCAGACTCTATCGAAAGCTTTCGATATGTCTAGCTCAACAGCAAAAGATTCACCGAAATGACGAGGTCTTGGTGGCACCAACCCCATCACCGGAGGCCACCAACTCCCAAGTGGTGATGGGGGAAGGAGTGGATGAGGGGCATTCTTTGGATGCCGCCCCTCGTAGCATCTCCGAGGCAGTTATATGTTTCGCCATTTTTTTTCTATTTTAAAGGTAATGTAGGAGTAAGCGCTTGTAAATTTGTAGGAACATGAGAAGCGAGTTGGGGGAAGAAGTGGGAGCATAGACACACCCATGTGGGACGAGGGTACACTAGAGACCCTCTGAGTAGGTGAAACGCGAAAAGGAACGAACCGAAGGGCAACGGAGTGAAACGGGATGGTCCAGTCCACCCTATCACTCCGCGGTTAAGCCCAATGGGGGGGTATTTTCATCGCTTCGGACGGCGCTACGTCCTCTCCCTATATATATATATATATATATATATATATATATATATATATATATATATATATATATATATATATATATATATATATATATATATATATATATATATATATATATATATATATATATATATATATATATATATATATATATATATATATATATATATATATATATATATATATATATATATATATATATATTTACCCTTCTTCGTCACAGGCTGAATAATAGCACGTTTCCAACAAGAAGGAAAGATTGAAGTAGAAAGGCAGAGAAGAAATAGATAGTTTACTAAGCCGGTGTGCAAGCTCGGAAGCACAAGTTTTGAGAACCACAGGAGGGATACCATCAGGACCGTACACCTTAGTATTAAGCTCAAAGAGAGCAGAAGTAGCGTCTTTAGAAGAAATTATAATTTCAGGCATAAATGATTGGGTGGGGTTGAAGGTAAAGAAATAGTACCGAAATCGTTAAAAGTTGAATTAGAGACAAAAGTTTGAGCGAAGAGTTCAGTTTTATAAGTAGGCAAAATAGCAGTTTGGCGTAGGAAGATAGCAGAGGAAGGAAAGAGGAAGAAGTAAAGTTAGATTTAAGATTTTTTGCATTAAAAAAAAAAAAAAAAAAAAAAAAAAAAAAAAAAAATGCTAGAAAGGGCGTGAGGAAGAGGAACCAAAAAGATTATAACATTACCGAAAGAGAAAAGAAATTTTGGTGCTACGGAGTATAGATTTAGTCCGATTTCGGGATGAAATACAAGTTATATGAGTTTCTGGAGTTTGAAGACGACGTTAATTGGAAATTGGATTGAAGACGGCTAATATATATATATATATATATATATATATATATATATAATATATATATATAATATATATATATATATATATAATATATATATATATATATATATATATATCATAATATATATATATATATATATATATATATATATATATATATATATATATATATATATATATATATATATATATATATATATATATATATATATATATATATATATATATATATATATATATATATATATATATAATATATATATATATATATATATATAGTAGTATATATATATATATATAGAGTTGTTTGAGGAAAACAAAAGTAGCTCAATTTGGTTTCTTTTGTTTCATTGTTTTCAGCTTTTGTTCGTCTTTACCGGTTCTGCATTTCCAATTTTAAACATGAATAATCTTATTTCATGGGTTTGAATGAACCCCTCTCCCTCCGTTTCTCCCCCTCTTACTCCTTATATATATATATATATATATATATATATATATATATATATATATATATATATATATATATATATATATATATATATATATATATATATATATATATATATATATATATATAATATATATTATATATATATATATATATATATATATATATATATATATATATATATATATATATAATATATATATATATATATATATATATATATATATATATATATATATATATATATATATATATATATATATATATATATATATATATATATATATATATATATATATATATATATATATATATATATATATATATACATACACGGGGTGAAGGGTTTGGTGCAGTCTTCTAACCTATTAATTCTAATTTTCACTTTGTCGAACACCACCTCTCTTCTTCTTGATCTTACCTTTTGTTCTTGACAGAAACTCAGTTACTTGAGCGCTCCGATACCAAACCCTTCTCTGTTCCCTCTCACTATCTTATCCCTAATTTTATGCCAAAGGCTGTTGATGTTCATATCTCGGGAATGGCGTCGTTTGTTCTCATGTTTTTAATTTAGGGTATTAAACTCTTTCAGCTTCTTGATTCCTCCAATCTTATCACTGCATCATGTTTTACTTCCTCAACTTTTCATTGAGGAAGAATCCTGCTTACTACGACTGGATATTTACAGGGCTTTGGTTCTGCAATGAGATTGTTTTTCTTTGATATCTCTTGAAAAGATTATT
>SEYY01020100.1:25000-42500 GCA_009176605.1 Armadillidium nasatum
TTGGGCGGGGGGGAATAAAGAGGAACATTATGAGAATTAAATTTTAGAGGAGTATCTCGGAATGCAGACCTCATTCAGCAATACACCACTCACAGAGTTGTACAATGAACTGAAGAACTTGCTCCAGGATTCGGGGATCATTCTCTGTAAAATCAAAGGCCTTTTTTATATGGTCGCAAAAAAACGTCAACAGTTGGAACTGATGTTGAGTACATAAATTGTCATAAATGGCTACAAAAGGAATAGTCAAATGGGATGTAATCAATAGAGCTTACAGGGCACGTAATCGGTCCTCTATCAGTCCATTGGTTTGAAAACGTATTATTAAGATATTATCTGGAATCCAAACTAAAGTGTGGCGATGCAACATCATCATCGTGCATATACCATAAACTGAAATTTAGGTCTCATGGGCTGTGGAATATCATCTAGAAGGTCATTCAATTCTTGCTCCAAAAGAAGCTTGTAAGAAAGTCCAAATAATGAGTCCTGTCGAAACAGATGATTACCAACGATACGATACAAGAAGAAGTTTGCTGATGTCGAGATTCTATCATAGCAGAATGATTGACGTCGAGCAATCGATGTTCACTGTAGGTATTCATTATCTAATCTCTTTAAGATTTTGATTCGTATTTAAAGAGGACACAGAAATGGAACTATGGATATTCTCTTTGTCAGAGAAACCACTATCATAATTGTAACAGCGATGGGTAATCTTTAATGCAAAGAGTCTGGACTTACTGCACATGAAACGGATATAATTGTTACTTGAATAGGTTTCTCCATACTGTCGCAAAAGAAACAAGGATCAGGTTCTTCAGCAATGCTGACTATCATTCTCCTCCATATGATAGTTTGACATTTGAAAGGTACCAAACTCTCTGAAATGTTGGTGGATCGCAGGAAACGTTCCCTTCATCGGACATATTCGAGTTAGACAGGTTTCTGAGTACAACCGACAAGTCAAATTAGATTCGGATTCACTTGTCCATACACAACTAAAGCGTACCAACCATTTCCTACTATGTGTACTCTATGATACGAAAACATATATCAAAGATGGCAAACACAGGTCGTTTAGAATGTTACTGATATTTTACGAGTTACTAGTCTGGCATTAAACCGTGCGAAGGACTTAATTGATTGTCTCCACATCCAAAATGCATGATGCAACTTACCGTTAAAAAATAGAGTATTATGGGTGGGCTTATTCAAAGATTGTGCGTCATTGCACATGTCGTTGTGACAATTTGTATCCATAGCTTATAATTCATTCATAACTACCGCGACAGGTTAACTGCCGTTATACACTTGTACTGTGTGCCATTATACACTTGTACCATGTGCCATGTGTGTGCCATTCCTCTTTTGAAATTGATGCAAATTTCGAGTCTATTTAACCTTTGAACTGTGCATTTTGGTACACTTGTAGTCTGTACAACCACTTGTCCAGTCCAAGTTTGGTCAGTCAATTCTGGAACACCCTATGATATATATATATATATATATATATATATATATATATATATATATATATATATATATATATATATATATATATATTATATATATTATATATATATATATATATATATATATATATATATATATATCTATGAAATTCACCTGAAGAAAAATCTTAATCGAAGTTGATATCAACTTTATAAAGTCAGCGATGTTTTTTTTTTTTTTTTTTTTATCAATTTTATTTATTTTATTTTTTATTTTTTTTTTTTAATAAAACCAAATGTTAAATTTTATTATTTTATATAATAAAAAAAATAAATAAAATATATTAATAGAAATTTATTAAATAAAAAAAATTGTTAGAGCGATAAGTAATTATATAAATGAAAAGAATTAAATGCAAGTTTATTTTATTTTAACCTCTAATAAATAATTTTATGGTCTTATTTTTTTAATTCTCTCTTCCTCTCTCTCTCTCTCTCTCCCTCTCTCTCCTCCCTCTCTCTCTATCTATCTCTTTCTCTCTCTTTTTATTCTTTCTTTCTCTTTCTCTCCCTCTCTCCTCTCTTTCCATATCTCATTCTCTATATCTACCTCTCTTTCTCTCTCTAATTCTCTCTCCCTCTCCCTCCCTCCCTCCCTCTCTCTCTCTCTCTCTCTCTCTCTCTCTCTCTCTCTCTCTCTCTCTCTCTTTCATATTAAGAAAAAACACATCAACATTCATGTATACCATCATACATGTATTGTTTATAATCAGTACTAATATTATGTATTGTGTACTCTCATATATGTATTGCTTATGTGTATATATGTAATGTATGCATGTATATATGTTTCTGTACATATATATATGGGAATATTAAGTACAACAGAAGAATGGACAATGTAATATTGTGGATATGCAAATTGTACTTAATATTCACTCATACACTCATACAATCTTATTTGTTTATGAATATTTTAGTGTATTTTGGGGAATAGGATAAGTGTGTGTGTGTGTGTGTGCGTTTGTATAAAGCAATTTTTTATTGCTTTAAAACCCCTCCTTGAATGGGGCTCTGTCCGTGAGCAAATCAAGTGTAAGTACACACAATATTAGCAGGGTCATACATTGTAGTTAATATTCGAGTGTGCACATATACAGTCATACATGTATACGTTTGATTATGTGTGTGTTTAAGTGAATATTAAGTACAATATAAGTATCCATAATATGGGTGGATACATATATTTTCTTTAATATTCGAGTACACACATATACAGTCATATGTATGTGTTTAAGTGAATATTAAGTACAATATATGTATCCACCCATATAATGTTATGATTGATGAAGACCGTAAATCTATATAAGTATTTAAAAATACTTATATGTATTGTTTATAATCAGTACTAATATTATGTATTGTGTACTCTCATATATGTATTGCTTATGTGGATATATATGTAATGTATATGTATATGTATGTGTTTAAGTGAATATTAAGTACAATATAAGTATCCATAATATGGGTGGATACATATATTTTCTTTAATATTCGAGTACACACATATACAGTCATATGTATGTGTTTAAGTGAATATTAAGTACAATATATGTATCCACCCATATAATGTTATGATTGATGAAGACCGTAAATCTATATAAGTATTTAAAAATATTACCTTAAAAACCTTACTTACAATGCAAATAAATTTATTTATTTTTTTCCTTTTTAAATAAGATTAGAAACAACTGAAGCGGCAATTCGCAATTCTAGTTCAAAATCCAATAAAACACATTTTTTTTTTGGCTCCAGCAAGAGAAAGAAAGAAAAAAAAAAGAATTTGAACAATTTGAACAAGATGAAACATATAAATAAGGCAATTTTGTCTCGAAAATCTCTCCACGTATTATTTAAGAGCGTCTCATTAAACTAGTACCCGGGGCATGAACAGCAGTTGCGAAAGGGCAGGTCTGCCCAGTTTTGATAAGGGCCTTTAGGGCACTTTTAAAAGGCATTATTTGCCACCTCCCATTTGGCAGCCTTATACGCCCGAGTCCGTTCAACAGTAATAAATTAATGTGTAATAATAGACTAGCTACCGAGTGACGTCACATTCTCGATATCTATCAATGAATTTAAGAGCGCGAGTGAAGCGCCTTCTAGCGGAGAGCAAAAGACACTGTCTACGATGTAATAGCTAGTTAAAGACTCCGAAATGTGTTAGTATAGAATTTTTATAGACACTTTGGACTTCGCTACTCAGTGCGGGAGGCATTTAAGTACTAGCAGAACAGTTTATGATCTGTGAAAGTGGCGGTACTCAATCATTAGACCCCAAATCGAAAATAACTATGTAATAACCAAGCAGGTTTTTTAACGATTTTTTATATACTTTTAAAGATATTGCTCCTGATTGCAGAACAATATTATTTTTCTTTCATTTGAACACAATTTATGCACGCGTACATGTAGACACTCACACACATACATACACACATACACACACACACACACACACACACACACACACACACACACACACACATATATATATATATATTATATATATATAATATATATATATATATATATATATATATATATATATATATATATATATATATATATATATATATATATATATATATATATATATATATATATATATATATATATCGGTCTATCAAATATTTAATATAATATCTGTAATTTTCTGGCTAATCAGTTCTGATATCACTGGCGTTTCTTTTAAAGTGTTGTTTCTTATGTACACCGAACTCTGTCTCCAATAAATCTTTCTGAACCTCATGTTGTGTTTTCTCTCTCTCTCTCTTTATTTCTTCGCGCGCAATTTGATGGCGCGTAAATGGACGAGAGCTTCTCATTGGCCAGTCGTTCCGAGGTCTTTTAAAAGCGTAGAAATTACAGCTAAATTAGAGACTTGGAGGTGTTGTTAGATACCTAAGTTTGGCAGCATTTCGCCTCCGAAATATTAATCAGTTTCTTGCTTATGGACGTCCTTCTCAATACTCATTTATATATATATATATATATATATATATATATATATATATATATATATATATATATATTATATATATATATATATATATATATATATATATATATATATATATATATATATATATATATATATATATATATATATATATATAGAAACATTTCTATTTTCAAACAGTTTTCAAGAGAAACAAGGCTATTCATAGTTCTTTACTTTCAAATAATAATAATAATAATAATAATAATAATAATAATAATAATAATAATAATAATAATAATAATAATAATAATACCAATTATATTGATAATAATAATAATCACAACAATAATAATTACACATATTAATAATAATAAAAATATTTATAATATTAAAACTTATAATAATAATAATCCTTATAATAAATATAATTAATTATAGTAATAATAAAATAATAATAACAGTATTTTAAATATTAAGAATAATAATGATCATAAAATGTTAGTAATAGGTTTATATAATAATATAAAATTAGTAATAATAATAATTTAAATAATACTATGATCAATAATAATTATTGCAATAATAATAATAATTATAATAATACTGATAATAGTAGCAAAATAATAATAAAATAATAAAAATAATATAATTATAAGTATTATAATTAGAATAATCTTAATATTTATAATAATAAAAGTAATAACAATAATAAAATATTAATAAAAATAATATAATAAAAATAATTTATAATTAATAATCATTTTATTTATAATAAAATAATAATAATTTTTATAATAACGATAATACTAGTAATAATATTAAGCATAATAATTGAAATTATAAATAAAGGTAATTATTATAATAATAATAATAATATTAATAATAATAATAATAATAATAATAATAATAATAATAATAATAATAATAAATAATAATAATAATAATAATAATAATAATAATAATAATAATAATAATAATAATAATAATAATAATAATAATAATAATAATAATAATAATAATAATAATATAATAATAATAATAATAATAATAATAATAATAATAATAATAATAATAATAATAATAATAATAATAATAATAATAATAATAATAATAATAATAATAATAATAAAAATAATAATAATAATAAAATTTATAACAAAGTATATTAAAGAGATTCTGATAACAAAATATATTAAAAGAAGAAAAAGAAATTTTTTAATATTTTTTTTAAAAATAAATGATAAAATATGTTTAAAATTCATATCTGTATTTATAAATTCAACGACTGATAACTGACTCTGCCAAAAGTCGCAGGAGATGAGCGATGTTAATAATAAAAATAATAATAATAATAATAATAATAATAATAATAATAATAATAATAATAATATAATATATAATAATAATAATAATAATATTAATAATAATAATAATAATAATAATAATAATAATAATAATAATAATAATAATAATAATAATAATAATAATAATAATAATAATAATAATAATAATAATAATAATAATAATAATAATATTAATAATAATATTACGTAGCCAAAGCAGTAGTCTAAATGATAGGAGTTGTGAACTCTCGAAAATCCTGAAAAAAGGAAAGTAAAAAAAAAAAAAAATGATTATAATTTGTTTGAAAATAAAATTTTTCATCTATACCGAAAATTGTCGTCAACCCAAAATAATGAAATACTAAATAAAGATTTTAATTTTGTAATTTCAAGAGTTCCCATAGTTTTAGGTTCACATATATACTAATATATATATATATATATATATATATATATATATATATATATATATATATATATATATATATATATATATATATATATATATATATATATATATATATATATATATATATATATATATATATATATATATATATATATATATATATATATATATATTGTTATATATACTTATTATTAAATTATATATTATTTTGAAATGAAAATTCAACTGATTTTTTTAATGCGTATTATATTATTAAAAATATGTCAGATAAAAAATATTTGTTTAAAATTAATATAGATTAAAGTTGTATTATAAATGTGGACCTAACTCTTACCCAGTGAATACTATAACAAAAATAAATAAAAACACTGAAAAAAATAACATTAAAGAAAAACAATAAATTTCTGTATCCATACTAATAATACTACTAATTCTGTTACATTTAATAATGATAATAATAATAATAATAATAGTAATAATAATACAATTAATAATAATAATTGTAGTAATAAAAATAGTAATTACAATAAAAATTATGATAATAATAAAAATAATAATAATAATAATAATAATAATAATAATAATAATAATAATAATAATAATAATAATAATAATAATAATAATAATAATAATAATAATAATAATAATAATAATAATAATCTTTAATCTTTAATCTTTATTCATTTTTTCAGTTACAAATTTACATATACAAATATCGTGTACTTTACATGTTTTGATACTAAACTGAAATGGGCTTCTGGGGAGACGAAATCGTCCTTTGAGCCCATTAAATTTATACATGATACAATACATTATATAATATTCCAAGTTTTGAATATTGTAAATTTTATAACAAGTAATTTTAACATAATTTGATGGTAGTAATCTTAACCTAAACTATAGAAAAAAAAAAAAAAAATTACTATAACAATTGTAGTACTGAGATAACTGTAAGCTAATAATTATTACAGAGATAAGGATTGTAATAATAATAATAATAATAATAAAATAAAAGTAAAAATAAATAATAAATAATAATAATAATAATAATAATAATAATAATAATAATAATAATAATAATAATAATAATAATAATAATAACAACAATAATGATAATAATAATATCAATAGTAATAATAATAATAACAAAATTAACAATAATAATAATAAAAAGAACAAAAAAAATAATAGATTATAATAGTAATGAAAATAATTAAATTAGTAATATTATCAATAGTAATAATAATAGTAATAATAATAATAATAATAATAATAATAATAATAATAGTAATAATAATAAAATAATAATAATAATAATAATAATAATAATAATAATAATAATAATGATAATAACTCTTATTTCGATATCAGACCTATTATTGCAGCTCAGCCTGTTTAAGTTACGAATGAACTTGAAGTTAAATACTTCAAAGAAATGACAAGAATGAATATTAAACCAATAAATATCAATAACAACACAAACAAACAAAGATAAAAAACAATTATTTGTTCATTAAATTAATAATAATGATTATTGTTTTGGGGAAAGTAAAAAAAAAAAAAAAAAAAAAAAAAAAAAAAAAAAAAAATTTAGCGGCTTGCGGATACAGTTGCGCTTGGCAAGCCCGTGGCTACTCGAAATTTGAACTTTGCTAATCTTGTTTAATTCGGCTAGCCATTATGGCTTAAATATTCATGTAAACTACATTTAAGCAAATATCAGGTTTTTATGAGGTATGAGTGTGTGTGTGTGTATGTGTGTGTATTGCAGTATGTGCGTCTTACTTATTCATCTAACCTTTAATATATATATATATTTTTTATTAGTTTATATATATATTTTACATTGTTATACTTATTTATATTTTAATAATTACTATTATTATTGAATTTAATTTTGAATTTTTGTGAATTTAAGAGGAAGATAAAAAATTACCAGGTTTTTCATGAAGATCATGAAGTACGTTGGTTGGCAGCATTGTACTCAAAGTACTCTTTGAAAAGACAAAGTTATGCGCCCGTCTCACTAGATTCTTCATTCCATTTGGCTGCATTAGAAATGTTTTCTTTCAAAACACAACGTATTTATATTGTTGAGAAGTATAGTGAGTTCAAATCACACAAACGTGCAACAGTGCATGGATTTTGAATTGAATTAAGTTTTCTAAGTATAGTTCCAAAAAAAATCGACAATGTGAAATTTGATTAAAATATTTCAAAACCCACCTCTGTACGGTGTTGAAAAAATGCTGACATTAACAAGATGACTCGACTGCCCATACAATAAATAAACAAAAAGCTATCATGTTTTTTTTCGGTGATCATATCCAAATTATTAGTCCTCACGTTCGAATGATTTTGATCCCCCAAAATTTTTAATTTGGAAAAGTGTTCTTTTCCAAAATAATCCCCATACACTTAAAAACCATAAAGCGTTTTCAGTCATTTACTGTCCAATGTTGTGTTTCCTTACCCATTGTAACCATGCAACCTTTGGACAGCGGTAAGCAAAGAACTCCTTCGTGCTACTAGGCTCCATATGTTCACGATATACAGTTCCTTGTCGAGTGTTCTTACATATATAGTTTACGATGGACCAGCATGTAGCTGCTATTCCTGCCTTGATAAGATGCGACCGTAATTCAAAAGCTTCGATATACGCCGACGGCCGCTGTTTGTAGTATCGATATCTGACTGCAATTCTGATTGGAATTTCTTTTGGATTTCTTTCGTTCATACTGCTGGTACAACTGCATGACCTTACGCTTCCATACACCCAGAAATTCGGCAACTTCTGCCCCAGTATGGCTTTCAGCACTCTTAAATGCGATAAACCTTTTTTAGCCATTCATTCACATCTGCTTTGTGACTCATTTTCCACACGTGTCACTCATATCACTGCACCACTACCACCACACGTTCCGTATGTATTTATATCCACCCATCTTCTCGCAACGTCATCTACATTAATCTAATGTTTCAAACAAATTAACTCGTCAAGAGACTAATATTTTTCCTGTTGTGTTTATATATATATATATATATATATATATATATATATATATATATATATATATATATATATATATATATATATATATATATATATATATATATATATATATATATATATATATATATATATATATATATATATATATATATATATATATATATATATATATATATATATATATATATATATATATATATATATATATATATATATATATATATATATATATATATATATATATATATATATATATATATATATATATATATATATATATATATATATATATATATATATATATATATATATATATATATATATATATATATATATAATATAATATATATATATATATATATATATATATATAATATATATAATATATTATAATACATACATATATGATATATACATACATACATACATACATACATACATACATACATACATAAATACATACATACATACATACATACATACAGAGGAGAACAAAGTACACACACAAAGCTTTCTCAAGGTGCTCATTACGCAGATCATCTAAGATAACTTTTTTTTTCTCTCTCTCTCTCTTAAACATTCAAAAGAATTTTTAAGAGCTATGATGAAAATTGGCGCTAAAATATTCGGGTAATAAATAAAGGCGCGAAAAAGATTATTAAATTGGCGCGAAACTCAGCTGATTATATATATTAAAAAGACTTATAATAAAAGACTTATCATAAGGTTTTCCAAAGAGGTTTTCGAACGAAATCTCTAAAGCCATTTTATGTGATATACCCGCATGATTTTGGGGCATTTTTTAAAAAACAAAACCTCGGTAAAATTATGCCTAAGGCAACTAACCATCAGGTTACGATTGATCGAAATATAATAATAATGATAGTAATATTAAAAATAATAATTATAAAATTATTATTTTTAATATTAAAAATAATAATTAAAAATTAATTATTATTATTATTATCTTCACTATTATTATTGTTATTAAAATTATTATTATTCTTGCTATAATAATAATAATAATAATAATAATAATAATAATAATAATAATATATTAATTATTATTATTATTATTATAATTTTTATTATTATAATTATTATTACTATTATTATTCCTGTTATAATAATAGTAATAATAATAATAATAACATTAAATATAATTATAATAATAATAATAATAATAATAATAATAATAATAATAATAATAATAATAATAATAATAGTAATAATAATTATAAATAATAATGTTAATATTAAGAATGAAAATAATAATTATGATAATAATAATTTTTATTAGTATTATTTTATTAGTTTATATTATTACTATAAATATTAATATAATGATATAATATATAATATTAATTATAATGATAGAAATTATAATTAATGTTATTATTGTTATAATAATAATAATAATAATAATAATAATAATAATAATAATAATAATAATAATAGTTAAGGCAATTCTTCCACGGCTACTTCCATTACTACTAATATTACGACTACTACTTATAATAAAAATAACAGCGATAATGAAAATTTTAAAAAAATGGTAATAATAATAGTAATAATAACGTTATATAAAAATAATAATAATAATAATAATAATAATAATAATAATAATAATAATAATAATAATAATATAATAATAATATTAATAATAGAATAATAATAAATTAATAATAATAATATATAAAATAACATAATAATAATAATAATAATAATAATAATAATAATAATAATAATAATAATAATAATAATAATAAATAATAATAATAATAATAATAATAATAATAATAATAATAATAATAATAATAATAATAATAATAATAATAATAATAATAATAATAATAATAATAATAATAATAATAATAATAATAATAATAATAATAATAATAATAATAATAATAATAATAATAATAATAATAATAATAATAATAATAATAATAATAATAATAATAATAATAATAATAATAATAATAATAATAATAATAATAATAATAATAATAATAATAATAATAACTAATAAAATATCATAAATAAATGCAAGAACAAATTACCTTAAAATGAAATATTGAATGAATAAAAATAAAAATAAATAGAAGTTAGGTTTTGGTTGTAATAATAATTAAAATTTCGTAAATTTTAAAAGATAAAATATTATTATTGTAACCATTGAATACTAATAATATCTCAAAAGTAAGTTGACTGGTACAATAAAAATAATTGTTTCATATATATATATATATATATATATATATATATATATATATATATATATATATATATATATATATATATATATATATATATATATATATATATATATATATATATATATATATATATATATATATATATATATATATATATATATATATATATATGTATATATATATATATATATATATATAGTATATATATGTATATATATATATGTGTGTGTGTGTGTGTGTGTGTGTGTGTGTTGTGGTGTGTATGTGTATGTCTGGAAGGTATTGTTAATATTTTAAATTTGTATTGTAACTCTCTTGTGTATAAATTGGTTTTTCGATACTCTGATCTACATCTTCGATTTCTTACCAATCTTTAATTTATTTTAAAAAAAAATTTTTTTAAAATATTTTTTAAATTTTTTATATTTTCCCACATTTTTGTATGCGTTTTTTTTTTTTATTATCTATTTCTTAAAAAAAAAAAATTGCATTCTGAATTTTTTCCTTTTTCTTTATATATTTTTTAATTTTTACTTTTATGTTATTTTTTTTTTATTTATTTTTTTTTTTTTTAACTTCTTGAAACTGACTCTCCTTAAATGTATACCTCGACTCCAACTCTAAAAAGGAGCCCATTTTTTATTATATTACATATATTTATATATATTTTATGAATGAAATCAGTATTTTATGAAAACGCAATTTTGTAAATGCGAAAATGAATCCAGCTTCGGTTGCAGAAAATACCGGTTCGATTTCCAGAATGGAACTTTTAATTATTATTATTATTTTATTTATTATTATTATTATTATTATTATCATTATTATTATTATTATTATTATTATTATTATTATTATTATTTTATTATTATTATTATTATTATTATTATTATTATTATTATTATTATTATTATTATTATTATTATTATTATTATTATTATTATTATTATTATTATTATTATTATTATTATTATTATTATTATTATTATTATTATTATTATTATTATTATTATTATTATTATTATTATTATTATTATTATTATTTATTATTATTATTATTATTATTATTATTATTATTATTATTATTATTATTTTATTATTATTATGCTTAATAATAATAATTTTTCCAGAAGCAAGATTGGCAGGTTACATTTCCTTTCACTCTTAAACTCAGAAAGAAGTAAGGAAATAAAAAAAAAAAAATAATGAGGAATATTTATTACCAATTATCCATTAGCCCACCCTGTACTTCTCGCTATTAGCAAACTTTCTATCAATATATATATATATATATATATATATATATATATATATATATATATATATATATATATATATATATATATATATATATATATATATATATATATATATATATATCGTTGGGTGACATTCTATTCACTCTGAATGCTGCAAATCTTTGTGTACCACTAATTTTTTTTTGTTCACCCTGTATTTTATTTTAGGAAAAAAAGCATTAAAATTATTGACGTAACAGGCGACAATGCAAGAACAAAGTAAGCTGCTTAAAACACACAAGACATAAGGACATTCATAGAATTTTTAATCAAGTAATAATAATAATAATAATAATAATAATAATAATAATAATAATAATAATAATAATAATAATAATAATAATAATAATAATAATAATAATAATAATAATAATGATAATAATAATAATAGTAACTATGATTATATTATTGTTTTATTATTATTATTATTATTTTATTAATTTATTATTTTTTTACTGCTCTTTTTTATTATTATTATTATTATTATTATTATTATTATTATTATTATTATTATTATTATTATTATTATTATTATTATTATTATTATTATTATTATTATTGCATTTGCTACGTATTTTGGGGGCAGGTTTTCCTTATGTGTGATTAATTGTTTTATTATCAAACCAGCAAGCACACATATCCATAAACGGGCAATATATATATATATATATATATATATATATATATATATATATATATATATATATATATATATATATATATATATATATATATATATATATATATATATATATATATATATATATATATATATATATATATATATATATATATATATATATATATATATATATATATATATATATATATATATATATATATATATATATATATATATATATATATATATATATATATATATATATATATATATATATATATATATATATATATATATATATATATATATATATATATATATATATATATATATATATATATATATATATATATATATATATATATATATATATATATATATATATATATATATATATATATATATATATATATATATATATATATGTATTCTCTGGTGAGCAAAGGCCAGAAGCCTATCAGTTCCACCAGAGCTGGGGAAATTTCGGAAACTGTTGATTTAATGGCCGACATATCCCCAATACATGGCGTTTGTAGGTGTGTATATCAAAGGAATTTGGGAAAACATAAAGGAAGTATGTTCTAGACTTCACCAGTAGAGTACTTGTAAAATTGAGCATAGCAGTTAAGTCTGGGGTCAGAGAGTTGGATAGAGAATGTATGAGACTCTTTTAAAAAAGCATGTAGCACGAACCCTTATCAATGGAGGTTATATACGACTGGAGTGTTCAGAAGAGCAATGTCCGTTGTTATAGAGATAGTATAAAGAGAGTGTTGCAACAATTCTATGAGAAGAAATAGACTGGAAAAAGTTAGCGAGATAAGAACAGTTGATAATATGAATAGTCTCCACCATTTCAAGGAGAGCTGTATGAGTTGAACCACCTCAGATGTGTGAAGCGTACTCTATAAAGTGGCGAACAACACCCCTATAAAGAACGAGCAACTGAGGTAGGGTGAAGAAATTACTACGGTTCCTCAGAACACCCAACCTTTTAGAAACTTGTTTAGAAAGAAATGTAATGTGATCATTCCAAGAAAGATCACGAGAAAAAAAAACATCAAGAATATTAAGGACAGAAAAAGGTTGAGTTGTGTGTTTTCGAAGAAGATATCATAGTTGTGTGGAAGGTTGTGGCGAGGAGAGAGGTGGAGAAGCGTTTGAGGAACTGAAGACGACCATGTTTTCTCTGCATTAATTTGAAGTACGAGAATGATCAGAGGTCAATTGTTCTAAGGCCACCCTCTTTGGGTTAATTAACTGTTGTTGAGAGGAAATTGAAAAGAGTATTATAGAGTAGAGACATCAACATAAAGTGGATAGGTGAAGATGTAATAGAGAGAAATTCATTAATTAAAAGTAGAAAAAGAGTCGGGTATAGGTCAGATCCCTGAAGAACCCCACTACTAATAGATTTAAAGGTAGAACGATGACAGTCTACAACAGCTGCTACAGAAAAGAAATCAAAGAGAAGTCACAAAGAGAACGATAGATTCCGAAAAAGAAAAATTTGGAAATAAACGCTTTATGTCAGACTCTATCGAAGTCTTTCGATATGTTTAGTTCTACAGCAAAAAATTCACTGAAACACAGAAGAGCTTAGGACCAAGAGTCAGAGAAAAGGGAAAGAAGGCATAAATTAGTTGGATGGGGTTGAGGGACTAGTGGAATTAGAAGAAAAAGTTAGACAGAAGACGTCAACTATAGTAGAATGTAAAATGGCAGTTGTGCCATCAAAAGATAATAGAAGAGGGAAAGAGGAAGAAGAAAAGTAGGAGTTGATATTTTTTGAAAAATGGCAGAAAGTTCCTTAGGAAGAGGAGCCAGAAACATTATTTCAATTATGACTGGGAAATGAGTTTTTTGGGGTAACGAAATATAAATTTTAAGATGAAATATAAGTTCAATGAGTATCTGGAGTCTGAAGACGACGGTAATCCCTCATATATATATATATATATATATATATATATATATATATATATATATATATATATATATATATATATATATATATATATATATATATATATATATATATATATATATATATATATATATATATATATATATATATATATATATATATATATATATATATATATATATATATATATATATATATATATATATATATATATATATATATATATATATATATATATATATATATATATATATATATATATATATATATATATATATATATATAGTATTGGGATCTTCTTTTAATAAATAATAATTTAATGGTAAGAATTTAAATTTGAATACAATCGAAATACGATCAACAATTTAATGTAAAGAATTAGTATTAGAGTTGTTGTTGTTGTTGTTGTTGTTGTTGTTGTTGTTGTTGTTGTTGTTGTTGTTTTTGTTGTTGTTGCTGTTGTCATTTTTGTTTTTGTTGTTGTTGCACTTGTTGTCATCGCTGTTGTTGTTGTTGTTTTAGATGATTCTACTATTGTTGTTGCTATTACTGTTATTGTTACTGTTAATGTTGTTTTTGCGGTTCCACAGTGATAAAAAAATTTTTTATCAAATTTTACTTTTTTTTCATTTTCTTTTTAATATTTTGCAGATAACGTCGCAGTTTGAACAGTTCCATTGGATCGGAAAAGTAGTAGTTAATGTCTCGTGATTGCTTTAGAGTTTAGAGATAATAAGGTCAGGTCAGGTCACTTATCAGATTAAACAGTAAATTTCTACAAAAATTAATATTAGAGGTTATTCGATTGAATTGAATAACGTCACACATTTTTTCAAGAACCTCTAAGAATCGAACCACCAAAAGATTTTAAACTCGATCCTCTTTACAACGATCACATTTAGAATTTGTCTCTTTTAACAGTTTGATTTGAGTGGTAAAGTGTAACGAGATAAAAAAATTTAACTTTAAACTCATTTTGAATTATTTTTCCTAAGACTTTTATATGAAAATGCAAAATGAACAACAGAAATTGAAGTACTTATACTCAGCAGGGAAAAATAGGGAAGAAAAATGTAAAAATTTTTAAGAATATTTCTACAGATCTGCAGTTATTATATAATATATTTGGGACGATAAAGAGTAATACGAAAATCATTGAAATAAATAATTACTTTCACCAACTAAAACATTTTTCTCTCCATTCATTTTAGTTTCTCTAAAAAAAGTATTTTACGATAAAGAGAAAAGTAAACCAAATCAGAGAGCGATATTAAAGATAAGGCTCGTATCAAACAGAGAAAAAAAAAAGATAAGGGTCGTATCAAACAGAGAGAGAGAGAGAGAGAGAGAGAGAGAGAGAGAGAGAGAGAGAGAGAGAGAGAGAGAGAGAGAGAGAGAGAGAGAGAGGAGAGAATAATAAAAAAGGACATAATAAATATAATTGACCACGTAAGTATTTCTTTTTTAAAGTCATTACAAATTTTTGTGTTAATTAACATCAGTTACGTCATCATATTTGAAATCAATGACGTCATTATTGTGAACATCAATGATGTCATAACAAGTTAATTTCCAAGATAATTTTAACCAAAGGAAGACATTCGTTTTAAAAAAAAGATAAAAAAAATTATATATATATATATATATATATATATATATATATATATATATATATATATATATATATATATATATATATATATATATATATATATATATATATATATATATATATATATATATATATATATATATATATATATATATATATATATATATATATATATATATATATATATATATATATATATATATATATATATATATATATATATATATATATATATATATATATATATATATATATATATATATATATATATATATATATATATATATATATATATATATATATATATATATGAGTGTGTGTGTGTGTGAGTGTGTGTGTTTGCGTCAAAAAAGTATCGAATATGTACACCCACATACAATTCGGATTCCTTCCCTTAACCAATTGGTATTTAGTATGGTATTTGGGTAACTCATCAGGATTTACCAAAAGAATACCAAAACTCGCTACCAATAGCTTTTAATGACACACGTCGCCCAAACAGAATACCTCTTAAGGGCGAACCAGACAACCGTTCATGAATCTATAAATAATTTTTTTTTTTTCTCAATACTCTTCTATAAGTAATTTAAATTCCAGCA
>SEYY01020100.1:62500-67500 GCA_009176605.1 Armadillidium nasatum
TATCATAATAACCTACATTTCATAATCTATGATATTTCTGATTTATATGATAACATTCTATATGTTAAATCATTTACTCATAATATCAGAATATCGTAGATTTCCTTCTTAACTATATATATATACTGTATATCTCGTGCAACTCTTGAATTTTAATTATATGTTTACTTATTTATCTACATATACTAATTCTCTCTAATTATTTAATATTTACTTCATAATAGCCTAATAATAAGTAAATATACATACTTACTATACTAACTATTTTCATTGGTATGAGGAAAGATCTTAAATATAATAATAAACATAAGGATCATTGTATTATACTATACTATACTATTATTCTTTACTTAGTAAAATGCTAATAAATCAAAATTCAAATACTACTATTATGTTAATTGTTAATAATAATGAATTACCTATATAATTGATAAGGGAGTCACCAATCCAAACTGTTAAAATAACCATATCAAATACCATATATAATATATATAATTACAAAATAAGTAGTCAACTATACTATCATACGGCTTAATAATAGGTAATGTATATATAAATCAAGGTGTCTTATGTTGTAATGGAAGTGACATGTTTTGTGTTTTATTAAAGTGAAAACTTATTTGGAATAGTACTTGTTTATATAAATAATCTAATTAATTTTAAAGTTTATGTCACTAATATTCCACCCTGTAGCATATTGGTCCAGTGTTGATAAAGAAAAATTTAAGTGATTTAATCATAAAATCTTGCAAAAGGCGGAATTTAACATTACTCATGATGGTATGATAGAAATATCAGTAATAAGTAAGATAAATAGAATCTATTAATAGAATAAGTTACTATTAGATAATATAGATAATTAGTGCCCAAGAGAATTGTATACTAATGTGACAGGTACTTCTACTCATAGGTTTATATATTTTATAAATTTAAAAGAACTGTTTAACATAGTAATTATAGGTGTGTGTTGGTATAGCGCATGCTTGTAATTGTTGTTTACATGAGCTGTTCGAAATGTCCGAAAATTTACTTTTTGTGTTTCTGTCGATAAGATACTTCTTTTCAGTTACCAATTCATATATCCTTTTATTGAATAGCAAAAGGATAATGAATGAAACAGTGAACGAACAGTGAATGTGAGTCAGTTTGTAACCCCTATTTCACAATTATAATCATTAATAAATTTTAATAACTACCTCAATCCTTCCTAATCAGTTGCAAACTTCTAGACCCCCACCCATCCGTAAATTGAATAAAATAGTAGAATATTGTATTACAATTATATATATATAAGTATCAAAAAGGCCAATAATCAGCACAGTACTAGATGGTTGTTTAAGTTAATACTCCAAATTTATTCATATAAAAAATTCATGATATTATTTGATATTTTATATGGTTTAACAATATAATAATAATAGAAAACAATAACTAAACCTTCTATACACATTCTTCACTAATATTTTTTGTAGTTTTGAGGGAAAAAACAAATCAGTATTAATTAAACAATCAAGATTTATTAGTAAATAAAAGATAACTAATTATAATACTTATTACAATGTACACTAATAATCATATAACTATATACTCGGAATTACTCCAACTGTCAATAATTAGACTAAGATATTATTGTCATTATGTATAATGAGTTATAGTCTAGATAAAATTCTTTCTTCCCTAATACGTTCTTTGTAATATGTTTCTGTGAATGGAAAAAATTAAGATAATCTTATAATTTCTTATAATTATAGAGCTATAATAAAATACCAATCTAAATATTTGAACTTTCTTATCAAGCAAAAAGAAATTAAAAATAAGAAAAAAAATATTCTTTAAATTATTGGACATACTAAATATTAACTTAGTATTATTTTTATTGATTGATACTAATACCAATAATAAAAATTCTAATTCAAAATTCTTGTTTTACCTTTGTGAGGAGTTTTATCCAGTTGTCCTTTTCAGCTGCCTCGTTTTGTCTATCTAGTTTTTATTTCAATCAGAGACAAAATGCCATTAATTAAGTGTACTAAATTTCATTAGGCTTATACCACCTCGCCTCTCCCTACCTCCCATATGGACTAGGTACTTATGAAACATTGGATGTCTCTTGGTAAGGAGCTTGTCGCTCTGAAGACCGTGGTTTTACAAAGGTAATACATAATCCGTTCTGCCAAGTTATCTTTCTATTCAAAACCTTGTCCCAATATATAATCAATATGTGCTTGCTCCAAGTTTACTCGATGATTTAGTGTCACCCTAATTGTTATCTTTGTTTTATTAATTTACATGGTGCCTCAAAGTCCAGAAAGGCCACATATAATCCCTGGGCAATGTTTCGCAACTTTCATTTAATAAATCATTACTCTTTTGGAAGTCATTAACATAACGGTATATTTGTGACATGGAGGATGATCTTGATCTTGGGCAACGCATTTCAAGGATAATGGATGAACATATAGATTCTCTAAGTATAATCTGTTATCAAATTTATATTTCTTGGTTCCCGCCACTGCCGAGTCAATGTGGTGGCCTTATACCTTACCTCTTAACACAAGACATCTACCTCTTTTTCTGGTAAGTCTCTTCTCTCATATCTGGTTATTTCTGTGGCTCTTATACAATTCAAGTATTTGTAAATGCATTTAAATGCCCTCCAATTGTGTGTGCTCCAGTTCACTTACCGAATAGGTGGGAAGTATAACAGATAAAGTCTCAATATTTATAATTATATATTTATATGCTTGCCACCCTTCTAAGAACTTACCAATACTTCCTATTTCAAAGAAGCATTGATTTTCATAAATAATACTAATTCCTAAGAGCGCAGATTTTATATTATATATATTTAATATCTTGATTTATAGGAAAGTCTAATTTCATATTTGATCTAGCTAGAAGCTAACGTATTAGTATAGTAGGTGACAAGTAATAGAGCCCAATATGCTCTATTATAACTGGCAGAGTCATTTCTTTAAAACTTATACTTTTATATACCCATATACTTAGATATTATTTCTATAGAGTATAAAGTTACACTCCAAAAATTTCCAAATAGTATAAATATTAATATAATATTCGTGAATACTACTATATACTATCTTTTACCATATATAATTATCTTATTATATATAGTATACTGATGATAAATAGTAATAATAAGTAATAAATAATACTTTTATTTTCGAATTTAAGTAAATATATACTAATAATAATAATAATATTAATTTAATAAATAAATAAATAAATTAAATAATAAATAAATATAATATAATATAATAATAATTAATATAATTAATAATATAAATTAACTTAATTAATAAACACTTCTTATTCATTATATCAACTAATTTAATTAATAAATACTTTTTAATCACTAAATTAATTTACTTAACTAATTAATTCGAAAATAATTTATTTATTTAACTGAATAATTATTTATTTAATTAATAAAATAATAAAAAAAAAAAAAGTTTTTATTTTTTTTATTTTTAAGTTTTGAAGTATGTAAGAAAAAAAAATTGTTATTGAAATAAGATAATTATTCATTATTTCACTTTATATAGACTTGAGTAATTGTGAACAACTTATTATATATTTCAAATGCCTTCTAAAACCCCTTTTCAAATGTTACTTCCATGACTTATAATTATTTTATAATTCCGAATTGAAGACAAAGAGCAAAGTACTAGTGTGGCTATGAGTGTTGCCGCTCCGTTCCCTAATATTATATTGAGTCCTAGAGTGTTGCATTAACATTAATGTAAAGTGTAAGTGTGATTTCTAAAATAACATCTAATATATAAATTATTATTTATTCATATTTTAATGGTTTGATAGAAAATATTATAGATACAAAATATTTATTTAATATTCGTTATATTATTAATTTATAAGTGGAATTCAGTTAAATTAATGTAGATTATAATTAGTCTCAACATTCACTTAATGTATATTTATATATATGCTAATTTATTATTATCTTCTCTTTAGTTAATATAAAACTTTATTTACATGATATTTTTTATCTATTATTTAATTATTAATAGTGTAATTATATTCTAATTAATATGTGATCATAATAACAATTAATAATAAAATATTAGATTATAGTTTTTTATTTATCTTGTTGCCTATACATTAATTACGACATCCTAGTGATCAAAACTACTTTTAAAGCGAAATTCTTTTTACCTTAGGTAATATATTAGTTACATTTTATCTCATTAATTGTGATATTTAAAGCTGTCTCTAATTAATATAAAGTGATAATAAGATAATTATTATTATAGATTATCAATACCTTAAACCGATATAATGATTACTATATTTTTAACAATATATTTCATGTTAGTTCTCTAATTCTTTTATTTTTGTAGTCTGTCTATTATTACTTATGCTGTTATCATATAATATTAATCTCATTTTATCATTTAGCTACTTATTATGCTACATATTATAATTTACCTAATACTTTTTATAGTTTATGTATGATTTATTATTTATATCTTCCTCCTCTTTTTCGTCGTACATATATGTGATCTAAAAGTATATCACGCTATTTTAAGTCTATTGTATTATGGGATTATTAGATTTAACTTTATAACAATTGCTATTTATATATTAGAAATATATGCGTTTGAAATATTAATTCTAATTATGTTTAATTACTTATCTAGTATTGTTGATTAATCCATGAAATTATGTAATTGTAGTGAGAGCATTGTTTATTATTATTCTAGTGCCGCGTTATATACACTCCATATTATGCTATAATACAGAAATTTGTCATATTAGCCCTCAAGAGCCTCTTCATAATATCTAGAGAAAAGAAAAATTTGGCGTATCTAAAAATCACATTCGAACATACATAAATATAAATTATAATAGATCACAATTGCACCTAGTTAGGGGTATATAAAGGAGTCATAGCATAAGCGTGCATCAGAAAAGAAATTATTATTTAGAGATGAAGAATGAAAAGACAAAATCGATATTTA
>SEYY01020100.1:85000-87500 GCA_009176605.1 Armadillidium nasatum
TGCCAGCCTACCTTGATGGATAGCGAATAATAATAATAATAATAATAATAATAATAATAATAATAATAATAAAATTAATTCAATTCAATTCACAAAACTTTATTCAGGAAATTGGTACATTTACAGGTTTAAAGTTTAAAAAAAGGTCCTATATTACTAAATTCATTAATAATCTTAATAATAATATTGTGAATGTCCAGTTCATTGAAAAGGGGTTTCTGGGGGAAAACACTGCGGTTTCCTTTGAGCCCCAATGCTTAATTCATATATATATATATATATATATATATATATATATATATATATATATATATATATATATATATATATATATATATATATATATATATATATATATTATATATACTATTATTTAATAATAACAAGTTATGATATGGATACTACTAAAGTAACAAAACTCTACTACAAATATTGATCACGCAACTAACAATAACAGAGACGTTATTTATGATGCTTACTGCAATAATAATTAAGCAAAATATTTAATTAATATATAATAATAATAATAATAATAATAATAATAATAATAATAAATAATAAAATAATAAAAATAATAATAATAATAATAAAATAATAAAAGAAGAGAAAGTAATTAAATATAAATATTTTATTAATTTATTATAGTTAATGACATCACTTGCAGTTATTTTAATTTATATCCTACATAAATACACACACACACATGCATCTATTTACTTCTCATATATATATATATATATATATATATATATATATATATATATATATATATATATATATATATATATATATATATATATATATGTGTGTGTGTGTGTGTGCGCGCGCGCGTGTATGAGCAAGTGTTTTTAATTATTAATTTTTAAAAAAAAATTAATTATCTCCCCCCCCCTCATTAAAAAGAAAAAGAGGGGGCGGGGCTTGTAGTTTTGGCATCTTTATGTAAACTCCAACGATTAACCAAATAATTTTTACTTATATATTGACCTAATATTCAGGATAATTATAATAATAATAATAATAATAATAATAATAATAATAATAATAATAATAATAATAATAATAATAATAATAATAATAATAATAATAACGATTTTATTAATATTATTTATTGATAATAACAGTAAAAATAATTTTGCATTCAATATTATACAGATCATCCTTAAGTTTTAGTAATCATGAGACTGCATAGAAAATGATATTCTTATAAGTTAAATTATTAATATTAACTATTATTATTATTATTATTATTATTATTATTATTATTATTATTATTATTATTATTATTATTATTATTATTATTATCATTATTATTATTATATTTTAATTAATAAATATATTATAATAAAATTATAACAAATTATTAAAAATAACAATGAGAAATTTAAATCTTTTGATTTTAAAAATAAACTTAATAAAATTAGATTTCTTCCATTGCTGAATATTCTCTCTTTTAGACAAATTAATAAATATTAAGTATCTCTTATCATTATTGTAGTAATAATAATAATAATAATAATAATAATAATAATAATAATAATAATAATAATAATAATAATAATAATAATAATAATAATAATAATAATAATAATAATAATAATAATAATAATAATAATAATAATGTGATTATGTCCCGTAGTAATAGTAATATTTTTGGATTCATCTTTTGCATCAACATATATATATATATATATATATATATATATATATATATATATATATATATATATATATATATATATATATATATATATATATATATATATATATATATATATATATATATATATATATATATATATATATATATATATATATATATATATATATATATATATATATATATATATATATATATATATATATATATATATATATATATATATATATATATATATATATATATATATATATATATATATATATATATATATATATATATATATATATATATATATATATATATATATATATATATATATATATATATATATATATATATATATATATATATATATATGTATATAAGTTTTTTGTAAATTATATAGCAAAACGAAAATTTTAATTTTTATGATATAATTTTGCTATTAAAATTTAAAAATTTAATAATAAAATTTCAATAATAATAATAATAATAATAATAATAATAATAATAATAATAATAATAATAATAATAATAATAATAATAATAATAATAATAATAATAATAATAATAATAATAATAATAATAATAATAATATATAATAATAATAATAATAATAATAATAATAATAATAATAAAAACAATAATAAATAATAATATAATAAAATAATAATAATAATAATAATAATAATAAATAATAATATAATAATAATAATAATAATAATAATAATAATAATAATAATAATAATAATAATAATAATAATAATAAATAATAATAAATAATAATAATAATAATAATAATAATAATAATAATAATAATAATAATAATAATAATAATAATAATAATAATAATAATAA
>SEYY01020100.1:97500-100000 GCA_009176605.1 Armadillidium nasatum
TACAAAATACATACATACATACATATCTACATACATGATACATACAAAATACATACACACATGCATACCTACATACATGATACATACATACATACATACATACATAAATACATGCATACAAACATACATACATGATACATACAAAATACATACATACATGCAAAAATACTTACATACATATATACATTACATACAAACATACAATCGTAGTTTTCTCAATATGTTTCGAGATTGCGATATAAAAATGTATTGATTTGCTCATTTTCCCGCACGGTAAGAGGTAGATCCACAAATAAATGAAAGATGTTCAAGTCTTGATTTAAATTTTATTAAATGGATATATCACCATATGGATTGACACATATATTACATGCATAGAAAATACTGATTCGGATATTGATATGGTTCGGATGGTGACATGAATGTGAATGTAGATGCAGTTATAGATGGCAATGTGGATGCGGATAAGAATGGGATGCGAATAAGAATGGGATGCGGGTGCTGATATGGATGAGGATGCGAATGGTGATAGTGACACAGTTGAAGATGGGGATACTGATACTGATGCTGACATAGATGCTGATATGAATGCAAATACGGATGCTAATATGGAATCGGATGTGAACATGAGAAAGTCATTCTCTTACATTGAGCAAAACATACCGGCAAGAAATTGGAAAAAATTTTAAAACTCTTTCTGTAGGACAGTAATTGTTAAAGTTTTCTCCTTTTCCTCTATCTTTCACACATATGGGCGTAGTGTACTAAGAATCTAAGAGGTTTCCTCGCAAACTTTTAGCTTTATAAAGACTTTGATATGTATTTGTGATTCTAAATTTCATGAACCAGCAAAATTTCGGTGTAAGACTCATCCATATATATCCATTTATATATATATATATATATATATATATATATATATATATATATATATATATATATATATATATATATATATATATATATATATATATATATATATATATATATGTATATATATATATATATATATATATATATATATATATATATATATATATATATATATATATATATATATATATATATATATATATATATATATATATATATATATATATATATATATAATAATTTATTATAAAATAATAATATATTTTTCTTTAATTAAATTTGTACACACACACACACACACACACACACACATATATATATATATATATATATATATATATATATATATATATATATATATATATATATATATATATATATATATATATATATATATATATATATATATATATATATATATATATATATATATATATATATATATATATATATATATATATATATATATATATATATATATATATATATATATATATATATATATTATATATATAATATATATATATATATATATATATATATATATATATATATATATATATATATATATATATATATATATATATATATATATATATATATATATATATATATATATATATATATATATATATATATATATATATATATATATATATATATATATATATATATATATATATATATATATATATATATATATATATATATATATATATATATATATATATATATATATATATATATATATATATATATATATATATATATTATATATATATATATATATATATAGTGGCCATATTTTTTTAATAATACTCGGTAGGAAGTTATATGTAATCAACATTATGAAGAAGTGAAAATTTTCACTGTTTGAGTGGTTGTGTTTACCCAACCGTGAATTTTTTTTTCTTTTTTGTCGCCATTTCGCACTCTTTTTATGAGCAACATTGCGACAATGAAACCTTGTGTGACTTATCCGCTTTGCAGGACACACCCCCTTATCATATATATATATATATATATATATATATATATATATATATATATATATATATATATATATATATATATATATATATATATATATATATATATATATATATATATTATTATTAAATATATATTTCGGGGTACATAATATGAGCTAAACTTTAGCTAAATGAATATATGGGCTCAACATACGTAAAGTTAGAACTGAGGGGGGTCTACATATGAAAAGTTTAAACTCAGGGATCTACATACGTAAGGTTTAGACTCAGAGGGTTCACAAGTGAAAAAAGGTTGGGAAACCCATGGTTTAGAAGTGTCGTCTCATTTTTAGAGGGAGTATTAATAATAAACCCGTTAGAGTACAGTAAAAGACTAAAAGTTGTTTCGAAAGTTTAAAAACGTTTTTCCTTGTAAAAACAAAAGTTTTAATCAGCAAGAGAACCTAAGGAATTATTGGTTTTCCATTTGTAAAAATATATTATTAGTGTTATTAACTTTTGTAAATAATACCCGTCCTACCAAAACAAGTATGATCGAAGAGTGAACCGTGGGAAGAGGAAGATTTTGTTCGAAGAAGTAATAAGTCTGCTCATCACACCTTCAAATACTATTTGCAATCTTCCCCATTTCAGTA
>SEYY01020100.1:105000-115000 GCA_009176605.1 Armadillidium nasatum
GTACATTTTTTGATGAATTAATAAAAAAATATACACGATTATACTACATTGCATCGGTTCACAGTATTTAAATGTTCAAATACCACACTTCTGGATTCAATACAATTTGCAATTCTCTTTCCAACTGAACGTGTGGCTCTAACTTTTGTATCTTGGTCTTCTTTTATGATGGAACCGATTTGCTTAATGCGAGTGACCAATTCCTTTCTTGTTTTTTTTTTTTTTTTTTTTTTTTTTTTTAACATTTCACCACCACTCATGGGCAGAGCCCTATTCAAGGAAGGGATGTTATAGCGATAAAGGAATAAGAAAACCCTACACGTCCCACCTAACAAATTTCTTAGGTGAGCACAGACGTGTGATTTAAAGTAGTCGAGATTAAATTCTAGAGGAAACAGAAAATGGGAGTGAATTCCACAAAACAGAGGTAGCTGGAAAGAAGAGGAAGGCACAACAGCGAACAAGTCTGAGCAAATGTCCACACAAAATTTATGTGCAGACAATGCACCCCTTGTGCTACTAGGACACCATAAAAGTGGTTTAACTGTATTTTCTAAGCTTCAGTTTTCATTCATCCCCATAGACAATAATATAAATTTGTAAGGTTTTGGGACCTTGTTTTCTAATAAACGTGACCACTGCGGTGCGTCCATCGTTCGGAGAATATTTGATTTAAATGCTGTGTCATCCTATGAGTAGAATGTGAGGGTATTTCGTCTTGTAGGAAGAACATAAACACCATTATAGCCAAAGGAATATCCTCCAATAATAATGGAAATTCGTTTTGTAGAAATTCTAGATGCATGGGCCCTGTGAGACGATTCGGTAGGACAAATAGGCTCAATCAACTAATAGTCAATCACACCGTACCACACATTAACAGAAAAGTGATGTCGGAAATTTGATTCCACAATGACATGTGGATTTTCGTTCAATGTGAGTTATGGATGACGTTGATGCCGTCACGGGTGAAAGTAGCTTTATCGATTAAAAATATAAATGGTATAAATTATCGATCAGAAAGTATACATCGACAAAATTCCAATCGTTTAGCTTTATCTCCAGCTTCAAAGGGGTTGCACCAGCTGTAAATATAATGGATGCAAGCCATGCTGAAGTAATGTTTGCCTTTCTCTTGTATGGGGAACACCAATACCTCTCGAAATTGTCTTATGTTTTATGCAGGACTTTTCTCTACCAACTGAAGAATGTTTTCTACTTCATCCACATTTTGTTCATTGGCACGTTCAGAGGAAATATGTCTGCTGGGAAATGGAACTGTCTCAAGCAGTTTGTTTTAGACACCAATAAACCCTCTTGAATCCGGCACTCTTCAAGTTGGGGATCTTCTCCAGTATTCCCTACAAGCAGCAAGAGCATTCCCATTACAGAAACCGTAAATAAGTACCATGTCAGCCTAATCAGCATGTGTAAAAGCATGCGGCATTGTTACAAACACGTGTAATCACAAACAAAGTATGTTTACAACTGCAGTCATAGGCCACATTTACATAATTTCAAACCAAACATGTAAATACACAATTCAGTTATACTGTGAAATTTACAATGAATAACTTACTATGTGTGTTTATGAATACAAAGGAATTAATTTGCTTTAAAATCTAGCTTTTTTATGTCACAATAACTCTTATAATAGGGTGTAAGATCAACGAGCCCTATAACTAAAAAAATTATATCTCCCATTGAAATTTGAACTTGTTTATGAGCACATTTTACTCGAAATTGTCCTTACTATCACTTCCTAAATTCATCACTATTCCTTATAAAACATTATATATATATATATATATATATATATATATATATATATATATATATATATATATAATATATATATAATATATATATATATATATATATATATATATATATATATATATATAGATATATATATATATATATATATATATATATATATATATATATAGATATATATATATATATATATATAAATATAATATATATATATATATATATATATATATATATATATATATATATATATATATATATATATATATATATATATATATATATAATATACAAAATATATAGAAATAATATATAATATATTATATATATATATATATATATATATATATATTATATATATATATATATATATATATATATATATATATATATATATAATAGATATATATATATATATATATATATATATATATATATATATATATATATATATATATATATATAATATATATATATATATATATATATATATATATATATATATATATATATATATATATATATATATATATATATATATATATATATATATATATACATTAATGATAAAAACTATGCAGACTTAAAGAGTCTGGGTAGATCATTAGTACATTCCAACCCTTCCAAAATAGTTGACAAGTTTTCGCCTTATCAGAGCTCTTATTCTCTGATACGTAAGTTTTTTTGGACCTCTAACTTACTGACTCATTTTTGTTAGCCTTCCTAGGCAGCGATAAATGACAACAAATGGCGATAAAAATAGATAAGGTTCGATAACGTCGATTTATACGGAGCGATAGCTTTGTTTAGGTCGCTAAGTAGGTATTTATAAAAGTTAAGAAACGTGTCCTGGTATTAAAACGAAAGACCAAGTTATTTGAATAGCTTCCTTTTTTATGTAGATTCACTTCTTGAAATATGTGTTTTCGGGGCTACCGAGACTCATAGATTTGTGTGTGGGCATGATACCCACATACATACACACATACGCACGCGCAAACCCCAGTGCCCGGGAATATACGCATTCTTATCAGCATCAAAGGTCAAATTCATACAATAGCAATTAAAATGGCAGGAGGCGCTAAATTCAGAAAAAATAAAACGGAGCTTTTTAAAGTTTTGTTAAACAAATGGAATGGAATTTGGACTGTTGTTGTTGTTATTATTATTATTGATAATGATGACGTTGTTGTTGTATTTGATAATGATGACGTTGTTGTTGTTGATAACGATGACGTTGTTGTTGTTGATGATGACGCTGTTGTTGTTGTTTTTATAATGATGACGCCGTTGTTGTTGCCGCTGTTATTATTGATAATAATAATGATGACGTTATTGTTGTTGTTGTTGCTTCTTCTGTTGCTATTCATAATGATAACGTTGTTGTTATTGATAATGATAATGAAGACGTCGTTGTTGTTGCTGATAATGATGACGTTGTAGTTGATGTTGCTGATGTTGTTGATTATGATGACGTTTTAGATTGTTGATGATGTTGTAATGTTGTTGTTGATGAAGTTGTGTTGTTGTTGCTGTTGTTGTTCATAAAGATGACGTTGTTGCTTCTGCTGTTTCTGTTGATAATGATGACGCTGTTGTTGCTGACAATGATAATGATGACGTCGTTGTTGTTGTTGCTGTTGATAATGATGACATTGTTGTTGTTGTTGTTGATAATGAGAATGATGACGTTGTTGTTTATACTGCAACAGAACAAATAAATTAAAGACATGGAAAGAAGATGGAAATATGAAAAGAGAAATTACATCTTTGCAAATGTTATTAAGGCTGTCAAAGCTTTGTCAACAACAATTCCACTTAACGAAACGTTCACATATCCACGCAAATCAAACATTTTCCCGAACTGGAATAAATGTTCAATATTAGCTACGAATCCCTCACCCATGCACATGAAAATGAATGAAGCACACATACATATACAGACGAACACACAAACACACATACACACACACACACACACACACACACATATATATATATATATATATATATATATATATATATATATATATATATATATATATATATATATATATATATATATATATATATATATATATATATATATAGAGCAAGTGTGTAAGTCAAATTATTTTAATTATATGTTTTTAGGAGTGATGTTCGGTAATTTCTCGCAACACGAAAAGCTTCTCTTACAATAAAGTTAAAAATGTTTTTCATTACAACATATGTGCACATAACCTACATAGAAACATACACACACGAAGGAGTACACATATATACACACAAATGTTTATAAAAAGTTAGTAAGATGAATATATATATATATATATATATATATATATATATATATATATATATATATATATATATATATATATATATATATATATATATATATATATATATATATATATATATATATTATATATATATATATATATATATATATATATATAATATATATATATATATATATATATATATATATATATATATATATATATATATATATATATATATATATATATATATATATATATATATATATATATATATATATATATATATATATATATATATATATATATATATATATATATATATATATATATATATATATATATACAATGTTGCGTTCGATATTAACCCAGATATCTTATTTATACCCTTTAATAAATGGGTATTTACCCATTAATTTTATGTAACTTGTAATTTGGCCTTAATTACCATCATTTTAACTCTTACTGAATCTGCTTCTCCATATTTTACTCCGAGAAGAGGATGATGGAACCCACAGAGAGAGAGAGAGAGAGAGAGAGAGAGAGAGAGAGAGAGAGAGAGAGAGAGAGAGAGAGAGAGAGAGAGAGAGAGAGAGAGAGAGAGAGAGAGAGAGAGAGAGAGAGCGGAGATTATTATGAAAGAATGTATCAGATAAATTTGTTTATTGTTATATATATATATATATATATATATATATATATATATATATATATATATATATATATATATATATATATATATATATATATATATATATAATATATATATATATATATATATATATATATATATATATATATATATATATATATATATATATATATATATATATATATATATATATATATATATATATATATATATATATATATATAGGGTTGGCCGACGCACCGGGTGCGGTGCGGTGCGGTGCGTGGTGCGGTCATTTTGGTGCGGTGCGGTGCGGTGCGCAATGCATTTTCAGCAACCTGGTGCGGTGCGGTGCGGTGCGAAAGAAAAATTAAAAGTGCGGTGCGGTGCGGTGCGCAAAGGAAAATCAACGGTGCGGTGCGGTGCGGTGCGTGGTGCGGCCTCTGGTGCGCACCGCACCGAAGTTGATGTATCCTGCGATAATCATCTGTTTGTCAGATTTTATTATATATATATATATATATATATATATATATATATATATATATATATATATATATATATATATATATATATATATATATATATATATATATATATATATATATATATATATATATATATATATATATATATATATATATATATATATATATATATATATATATATATATATATATATATATATATATATATATATATATATATATATATATATATATATATATATATATATATATATAATATATATAATAATATATGTTGTTCATATTTTCAAGGTATCATGACAGAAGAGTTAAAGTTAATATCTTTATTCCACCTTCCTCATTTCCTCTCGAAATTTCCTCGACAAAAAAATGAAATAGATTGTAAAAAGACGTGTCTCACTATCCAGTTTCATTGAAGGAGGTATGCGATAGTAGAGTTCAATAGAGCAGTGCTGTTGTAATGAGCGATAGAATGGAAAGTAACAGAACTTTGACGTGCGCAAAGAGATTGAAGAGAATTAGTGTGAAAGAACTGAAAAGACTTAGATTCTATCTTTTCAAGAGCAACATGAGTGGGACTATCCCAGATGTGTGAAACGTACTTCATACAGTGAAAACAAGACACCTGTGAAAAGTAAACAAATTTCAAAGGAGCTCCAGAATATTAAACATCATAGAAGATTGTTTTCATAGAGAAGTATTGTAATCCTTTAAAGAAAGATTACGAGAAAAAGAAATAGCGAGAATAATTAAGGACAGACGAAAGTTTGAGTGGCGATGTCAGAATTGCATTGAATGGTCTATCGAGTAGAAAGATGGAGGATCAGAGTTTTGGTGATGGAAAATTCCCATGTTTTCTCTCCCCTCTGAGAGAAAGACCAGAAGATGACTACTACAGGGTCACTCTCCTAGCATTAATTAATTGTTGTTGAGTATAATATATATATATATATATATATATATATATATATATATATATATATATATATATATATATATATATATATATATATATATATATATATATATATATATTATAATATAAATAATATATATACATATATTTAACTGAAACTCAAGTGCCTTGTTCTGAGAGCAAACCTTACTCTGTTTCCTCCTACTGTCTCTATCCTCAATTTTCACACAAAGGCGGATATTGCGCAGACGTGCACAAGATGTTGTCCTTTCTTGTGTCTCTAATTGGAATCTTTTGAATTCTTTACTTTATGGCTTAAACTTTTTTGGAACTCCAAAACTAAATTCATTTGTTCTGTCTACTTGTCTCCTAACTCTACAGACTATCCAAAATTCTTCGACTATCTTAACTCTAAAATAGAACACATCTTCCTTCTTCTCCTTTCTCCGAAATCATCATTTTAGGTGATTTCAATGTTCACCACCGCCAATGACTTTCATCTAGTTCTTTTGATCCAGCTGGTGAACTCGCCTACCAATTTTCTATCCAAAACAACCTTGAGCAGTTGGTGCATCTCCCTACCCAATGGTGATGAACCCAACATACTAGATCTTTTCCTAACTTCTTATCCTTCCCATTATACTGTAAAACTCTTTCCTCCTCTGGGTTCATCCGATCACCTTCTTATCTCTGTATCTTGTTCTGTCACTTCAAGTCTTCCACAAGAACTGCCCCCGCCTTCGTCGAGGAGACGTTTATGGCATTTCGGTGCCACTAACTGGCCTGACTTGCGGTCTTACTTTTCTGATTTTCCAAGGAATGATTACTGTTTCCGTGGGAGGGGTCCTCCTCGGAGTGTGCATAGAGCGTACATTCCATATCTTTCCTTTCCTAAAACCAAAAACCTTAACTCTGTTCGTGCTATTCGCCTCAGGGATGCTGCCTTTAGGGAATACCGTCGTCTTCAAACTCCAGAACCTCACTCAACTTATATTTCATCCCGAAATCGAGCAAAATCTATTCTTGGAGATACTAAAAACTCTTTTCTCCGTAGAAAATTCAATAATCTTTCTGGCTCCTCTTTCTCTCGCTCTTTTTGGCATTTTGCCAAAAATGTCAACTCTAACTTTGCTTCTTCCTCTTTCCCTCCTCTAGTATCTTCTGACGGTTCAATTGCCGTTTTGCCCTCCTCTAAAGCTGAACTCTTTGTTCAAACTTTTGCCTTTCATTCAACCTTAGACAATTCCGGAGCTGTTCCTACTCCTTCAACTCTCTTTATGCCTAAAATTGTAATTTCTTCTAAAGATGTCATTTCTGCTCTCTCTGAACTTTACACTAAGAAGGCATACGATCCTGATGGTATCCCTCCTGTGGTTCTCAAAACTTGTGCTTCCGAGTTTGCACCATGCCTTGGTAAACTATTTCGCCTATGTCTTTCTACTTCAACCTTCCCTTCTTTCTTGAAACGTGCGCTCATTCAGCCTGTGCCAAAGGAGGGGGACCCTCTCAAAGCTCTAACTTACCATCCAATTTCTTTAACTTCCGCTCTTTTCTAAAGTTTTCAAATCTATCTTTAACAGAAAGATTTGGAAAAATCTCAATTCTTCTAATCTTATCTCTGATCGCCAGTATGGCTTTCGTAAGAAACGCTCTACGGGTGATCTTCTTTCCCTTCTCTCGGACTCTTGGTCCTCCACTCTTCGGCATTTCGGTGAAACTTTTGCTGTCGCGCTGGACATATCGAAAGCTTCGATAGAGTCTGGCACAAAGCTTTATTTCCAAACTTTCCCTCTTTCGGAATCTACCCTTCTCTCTGTGGCCTTCTCTATTGATTTTCTTTCTGGTTATAGACGGTACCGTTCATCCGATAAATCTATTAATAGTGGTGTTCCTCAACTATCTGTTCCATCCCCAACACTTTTTCTAGTTTTCATTAATGACTTTCTCTCTGTTACTTCATCTCCTATCCACTCCTATGCTGATGATTCCACCCTTCAATACTCTTTTCAATTTGAAAGGCGCCCCTCTCAACAACAGTTACTAGACGCAAGGAGGGTTGCCTTTGGAGCAACTGACCTCTGATCTATCTCATATTTCAAATTGGGGCAGAGAAACATGGTTGTTTCAATGCCTCAAAAACTCAATTCCTCCATCTCTCCACTCGACACAATCTTCCATACAACTATGATATCTTCTTCGAAAACACTCAACTCAGACTTCATCTGTTCTTAATATTCTCGGTGTTTCCTTTCTCCGTGATCTTTCTTAAAGATCAAGATTACCATTACTTCTTTTCTAAACAAGCTTCCAAGAGGTTGGGTGTTCTGAGGCCGCCTTCAGTATTTCTTCACTCCACCCATTTGCTTGCTGTGTAAAGGGGTGTGTTCGCCTTTGTAAAGTATGCTTCGCACATCTATGTATTTGGTTCCATACATACAGCTCTCCTAGAGAAGGTAGAGTCTAGGGCATTTTTCGTCTCATCAACTCTCCTGCTCTTACTAACTCTCTTCAATCTCTTTCTCCGCTTCGAATGTTGCGTCACTCTCTATGATATCGCTATTACAATGATACTGCTTTCTGAATTCTCTCGTCACATACCTCCTCCACGAGAAGGGCTCGTGCGACTCGACTTTCTACACAGTTTCGTCCTTTCTCTGTTCAACTCTCTGACCCCAGACTTAACCGCTATGCTCTTGTCCTACATGTACTCTACTGGTAAAGTCTTGAAACACACTCCCTTCTTCTATTTTTTTTCAACTTCCTATGACTTTACACACCTTAACCCGGTGTAATTTTCACTTCGGCCTTTAATTTGACCAGGCTCCGTCTTTCCCCAGGAGGTGAAACTATATATTATATATATTATATATATATATATATATATATATATATATATATATATATATATATATTTAATTGTATATGTCGGTGCGGTGCGGTGCGTGGTGCGCGGATTTCGGTGCGGTGCGGTGCGGTGCGCTTAGTTTAGCTTTTGGTGCGGTGCGGTGCGGTGCACTGCAATTTGCTTCCGGTGCGGTGCGGTGTGGTGCGCAATGAACTCCAACTGGTGCGGTGCGGTGCACGACGACCTGGTGCGGTGTGGTGCGGTGCGGTGCGGAAAATTCCGGAGCTCGGCCAACCCTAATATATATATATATTGATAAGAAGATGTTCTTCATAGATTATTTTTGTCGGTACTTCTTCTTCGATATTAAAAAAGTTGCATTTAATATTTATCAGTTTTTGTCTTTAGTATAAATTAAGGATGATTTAAGTTGATTTAAGTTGATCGTTGTTTATCATTCGATTGTTTTAAATATTTTGTTGATTAAGTTTGAAGTTTGGGTTTAATAGAATGAAATATCGTAGATTTTTTTTTTTTTTTTTTTTTTGAAAAATATAAATTATATTTTCGTGTGGAACAAGCCATTTAATTGAATAAAAATTTTTAAATTTTCCTAAAATAGAGGATTTTTATATATATATATATATATATATATATATATATATATATATATATATATATATATATATATATATATATATATATATATATATATATATATATATATATATATATATAATATATATATATATTGAAGCGTTGTAAATAAAATATAGAATTTAGACGAATTTTGTATCTATTCTAGAATTAATTATTTTAAATTCTAATTCAGACTTTAGAATTGCAAATCTTTTTTAGCATGTTTCGTTAAAGTTATATCATAGGCGATCAACCTTTCTCTTTAGTGGACTGCATGAAGGCTTTTCAATGCCTTCAAGAGTCCCTCTCCTTCTTTTTCTCTCTTATGTTAGTGCGGAGCTAAGTAGTTAGGTCGGGTATTTTATAATTTTGATAGCAAGTGATTTTTGACATGTTTACAAAATTTAGGAAGTGTTCTTAATTCTTGAATGTTTTGCGGAATAT
>SEYY01020100.1:122500-127500 GCA_009176605.1 Armadillidium nasatum
ATGATTAAAATAATTTTATTTAATAATAAATATAGTTTTTATTTAATGACCAAAAAATCAAAGTAATTTTATTTAATAATAAATATAGTTTATATTTATTTATTTATTAAAAAAAATATATATATATATACAGTATATATATACTTATATAAAAATATTTATGAAACATTCAAGTACCTATATAAGTAGAAGCCAAGATGTTAAAATCAGATTTTGGTATGTTTATCTTTTAAAATGAGTAAAAAATATTTTATTTTAAATTTAAGAACATTTTTTTTTTAATTCTAAGTAAAATTTTTAAAGAAGAAAATATCAGATAAATGCATTATTATTATTATTATTATTATTATTATTATTATTATTATTATTATTATTATTATTATTATTATTATTATTATTATTATTATTATTATTATTATTATTATTATTATTATTATTATTATTATTATTATTATTATTATTATTATTATTATTATTATTATTATTATTATTATTATTATTATTATTATTATTATTATGTTATTATTATTATTATTATTATTATTTTATTATTATTATTATTTAAACTAATTCGCATTTGAATTTTTTATTTATTATTTTTTTAATTAAACCTTTAGGAAGAATTCTAAATAATTAAATTTGTAGGAAAAATGTTGATATTTTTACTTTTTTAACAGTCTAAAAAAAAAAAAATTTTTTTTGAAAAGTATTTAAAAAAAGTTTTGAATGAAAATGATTAGAATTTTTTTTTCCTTTTCTTTAATTTAGAATAAAAACATTTTTTAAAGGTGTTTTAAACATTTTCATGAAGTATTAAAGAAAAGAACTAGACGAAGTTATCAAATAATATCTATATATTTCAGCATTATATATTTGCTTCTATGCTGTAATATTTATCTCTATATTATATATTTGCTTCTATATTATCTATATTATATTTTTTATATTTATATATTTCCTTTAAGTTTCTTCTATATTATCTATTTCTTTTTTATATGTGTTTGTAGATTATTTATATTTTTTATATTTCCCTCTAGATTATCTATTTTATATTACCTATATCTATTTCATATTTGCTTCCATATTATCTATATAATTTGAAATTTTTCTAGATCTTGTATTTTTTTTTTTTTTTTTTTTTTTTTTTTTTTTTTTTTTTTTTTTTTTTTACAGAACGCCACCACTCACGGGCAGAGCCCTTTTCAAGGAGGGACACACACATAGGGAGAAAACTCGTTTAAAACACACACACACACTTAACGCACAACCCTCAGGTGGGCACAGACGGAAGCCTTGAAGAGTGGAAGATTAAATACAGGAGGAAAAACAGATGATGGTAATAAATTTCACACCTTGAATAGGGCAATGCCCATTAGAAGTAAACTTTTAATAAAATAAATATAGATATATAAATTATATATTTCTATAATATATTTGCATCTATATTATATATTTCCAGAAGTTCATGTGCCCTATTTTGGATAGAAAAATATAACAAACAACTTTGAATATTTAAAATGTAATAAATTAGAATTAAAACCAGTTTATTGTGTTTAAAAATATGTTTAATTTTTTTATGTAACCTCTGATGGTAAAAATGATCTGAGGCCTACATGATACCAACAAAAATAATTTTGTCTGGAATTTGCAATGATTGATAAAAGGTCAATATATATATATATATATATATATATATATATATATATATATATATATATATATATATATATATATATATATATATATATATATATATATATATATATATATATATATATATATATATATATATATATATATATTTATATATATATATATATATATATATATATATATATATATATATATATATATATATATATATATATATATATATATATATATATATATTTATATATATATATATATATATATCATTATATTATATATAATATATATATATATATATATATATATATTAAAGAATTAATAAATAAATTTTCCGAGATAATTCCATTCTTCTCAGTATCAGCTTCATATATTTTTAAATAGAATTTATTTATTATACCTGTCAATTGTTAATCATTGAGAATTATAAACACTGGCAATTAGAAAAGTCGGTAAACGGTAAAGAAATTTTTGACAGCAAGATAAAAAAAAAAAAAGAAAAAAATTATTAAAAAACATGTAAATTTGTTCAGCGAAATATTTTTGAAAAATTTTTTGGAATTGTTGAAACTTTTAAGTCTTGTAGTGAAAGAATTCAAGCTTCTGCATGTAAAAAACAAATAAATATTGCCACTGATCATGATACGTTTTGGAAAGTAAGAGAAAATGTCAGATTTCAGTAAGTTTCAAGTGTCGTTCTCAAAGGTGAAGAAGCAAAACAAAGAGGAAACATTTCATTGTGGAGACCATACACGAGATGGAGAACAATTTTATTAATCTATAAGACTGGAAAGCCCGTGATCAGGATTATTAAAATGGATAACTTTTTTTCTATTTTTAAAATCTATTATTTTATCAAAACCGAGGTTGTGTTGATGATAATGATAATGATAATAATGAAGATAATGATGATAATGATGAAAATGATAATGATGATGATAATGATAATAATGATAATGAATGATAATGATAATGATAATAATGATAATAATGATGATAATGATGATGATAATAATGATATTGATAATGATAATGATAATGATGATGATGATTATCATATTGATGATAATGATGATAATGATGATGATATAAGTGATGATGAATGATAATGATAATGATAATATAATGATGATGATATAATGTAGATGATTAGTATGAAGATAATGATAATGATAATGAGTATGATGACGATAATGAATGATTATGATGATAATGATTATGATGATGATGATGATGATGTTAATGATGATGAAGATGATGATGACGATGATGATGATTATAATGATATTGAAGATGATGATGATAATAATAATGATAATGATTATAATGATAATGATGATGATAATTTATAGGAAATTCTCTCTGCTTCAACACTTCCTCAACTTTTTATAATAAATGAATCATTCTCTTTAAGGAAATTAGCCATCTTCGTCTGTCGGAACAACATAAAACTATTTAAATCTTTATATATATATATATATATATATATATATATATATATATATATATATATATATATATATATAATATATATATATATATATATATATATATATATATATATATATATATATATATATATATTATATATATATATATATATATTATATATATATATATATATATATATATATATTATATATAATAAAATATTTTGTTTTTTTTAAATAAAAAATTTGACTTTAAATTCTATTTTATATATTAAAATGAAAACAGTTATTTTGTCGAATTTTATTGGAGGAGCAACAAAATTTTTGACCTAGTTTCTTTTTTCATTCTCGTCAATAATAAATAGAATATGAAATAATCTCATTTAAGAACTATTTTTCTTTGACGAAGGACAGTAAATACTCATAATATTTAATTTAGTTTTAATATAAAATTGGTGTTAAAATGAATTAAAAATTTCTTAGTGTTTTTTTTTTTTTTGGCCTTTACTGATAACGGCAAAAACTAAAGAAATCAACTTCATCCCTTACGATAATACTATTGGAGACATGAAGAAAATTCGTTGCAATACGAATAATACTGATAGTAATGTTGATGATGGTGTTGATGGTGATGATGAAGATGATGGTGTTGATGATGGTGATGATGATGGTGATGATGAGTGATGGTGGTGATAATGATAGTGATGATGGTGATGGTGAAGTTGGTAGTGATAGCGATGGTACTGGTAGTTGTGGTCATATATATTATATATTAGTGATATAAGTTGTATTTAATATATATTTGTATTGATGTTATTGTAACCCACCTTGAATAGGCTCTGCCCGTGAGCGGTGATGTGTAATGTATATATATATATATATATATATATATATATATATATATATATATATATATATATATATATATATATATATATATATATATATATATATATATATATATATATATATATATATATATATATATTAGGACACTAATAAAATTTTTATAGTTTAAGTGCTTGCACTCATTAAGAACTTTAAAAGGTGTTTAAAATTTTAAGATTTTGATAATATAATGTTTTTTTTTTTTAATGAAATTAAAAATAATATTTAATAAATCAGAAAATAATAAAAAAAATATTAATAAAAGTAGTAAAAAACGATGTTTTTGAAAAGCTATTAAAAATTAATGGACTTTGAGTATTTTATTCATGTTTTTCTGGCAATTTTAACACAAAAACTCTTCATACGATCTGCAATTAAATAATTAAATTAATTAATTAATTAATTAATTAATTAATTAATTAATTAATATATAAATAAATATATAAATACTTAAATTAATATAAAATAAATTAAATAAAAATATAAATAAATTAATTAATAAAAAGTAAATTAAATAAATATATAAATAAATTAATATAAAAAAAATAAAAATATAAATAAATAAATTAAATAAATATATATAAATAAATATATAAATAAATTAATTAATAAAAAAAATTATATAAATATATAAATTAATTAATTAATTAATAAGTAAATACATATATAAATAAATAAATAAATTAAAAAATTACATAAATTAAATAAAAAGTGAATAATAAAAAAATATGTAGATGAAAATAAGGAAATAAAATAAAAATAAATATAAAAAATAAAAAAAAAAAAAAAATAAAAAAAAAAAAAAAATAAAAGTAAATAAAATAAATAAATTAAATAAAAATAAATTAATAAAAATAGAAAAATATAATTAAAAAAATACTCGTATATAAAACAAGTGTTATTAGCATCTAAATTAAGTAAACTGATTTGCAATAAATAAATATAAACTTCCTCTTGCTTTTTTTTATTTTATTCTTTTAAATAATATAAATATATATATATATATATATATATATATATATATATATATATATA
>SEYY01020100.1:142500-145000 GCA_009176605.1 Armadillidium nasatum
AATTGCCGCAAACTTAAAATCTTCGATTTGGTAAGCCGAATTTGAATTACTATTCGCTGGTCAATGCATAAAATGAATATCTGCCATTTCTTCCGTTGAACTCTCCATACTATGAAATATTATTCTTACGAGGAGAATCAACAAAGGTAAAGATGTTGATAATGATTGTTAATGAAGCTGTTAACGGTTGCCGTCTACCGTGGCTCAAACGGTAGGGTGATTGACTCACGTGCTTGAGGGCGCCGGTTCGATCCCGCTTGGGGATCCTAGGTATATACTACCTAGAAAAGTTCCTCTCCTTGAATAGGGCAATGCCCGTGAGATGTGAACTTTAAAAAAAAAAAAAAAAAGTTAACATTTATGCAGTTAATATTTACTCAAAAATATGTTTCACATATTTATAAGTATGCATAACATGCCTGCAATTAAATTGATATATATATATATATATATATATATATATATATATATATATATATATATATATATATATATATATATATATATATATATATATATATAATTTATATATATATGGGTGTGTGTACGTGTGTGTGTTGTGTGCGAGCATGAATACTTGATAAAATAAAGAAAACAAAAAGGCCCTCATAACATTAATTTATATTCTTCATTAAAAAGGCTTCATTTAATATTTTAATATAAATAAAGTTTATATTTATTATTTTATTTATTATTAATTTAAAATTAATAATTAAAAATAAGTAGGAAATAATTTTAATTATTAATTTATTCAAACTCATTATCCCCAATTAGTAATTACTAATTGAAATTAAATTTAAAAAAAAAAAAAACTTTTATAGAAACAAATCTTTTTAAAATAATCTTGAAATTATAATTAATAATAATTAATACTCGTTTATAATAATTAATAAATTTTTATAGTTAATTAATTTATAGTTAATTGACAAAGTTCTCTGAAATTTAATAGGAGTGCGAGCGATTTTTAAAGAATTTATCAATATAACTGTTTTGAAAATTATATATGTGAGAAAGAAAAAGAAGAAAGAAATAATAATAATAATAATAATAATAATAATAATAATAATAATAATAATAATAATAATAATAATAATAATAATAATAATAATAATAATAATAATAATAATAATAATAATAATATATAATAATAATAATAATATAATAATAATAATAATAATAATAATAATAATAATAATAATAATAATAATAATAATAATAATAATAATAATAATAATAATAATAATAATAATAATAATAATAATAATAATAATAATAATAATAATAATAATAAGAAATAATAATAATAATAATAATAATAATAATAATAATAATAATAATAAAATAAGAAGAAAAGAAGAAGAAGAAGAAGAAGAAGAAGAAGAAGAAGAAGAAGAGAAGAAGAAGAAGAAGAAGAAGAAGAAAGAAGAAGAAGAAGAAGAAGAAGAAGAAGAAGAAGAAGAAGAAGAAGAAGAAGAAGAAGAAGAAGAAGAAGAAGAAGAAGAAGAAGAAAAATAAAAAAGAGGTAATAGATAAAGAACATCTTTTCAATTTAAAAAGAATTTGGAATATAATCGGCTCTCCAATTACGGTGATTTACTTTACAAAACATTTCCATAAACCACTTATCTTTTCAGTCCATTAAATAGCATTAACGAAGATAAAGCCAAGTTCGGAGCATGAAGCGAGGCCTTTCGAACACTCTTTTTTAAGAAATAACGATAGCTCGTTTCTTACTTTTTTATTATATAGTCGTATTGCAAATCTTGACAAAACGAGAAGCTTTTCTTTAAGCCAGATGCGGGCTATCTTGTAATTAATGTTAAGCGCTTATTAGTCTGTGCATAGAGCGTATTAATTAGAATTTGAAATGTGTAGAAAATGATCCTCTTAAATTTACATACTTTAAAAAGAACTTTTTAGTAATGGGTGTAATTTGGGGTTCTATAAGTGATTGTGTGTTGTGCTTGTAAGTGTGGAACATAATTGTTTTTACATTGTTGGCCCACACACACACACACACACGATTTCACTTACACACGTTCATATATATATATATATATATATATATATATATATATATATATATATATATATATTATATATATATATATATATATATATATATATATATATATATATATATATATATATATATATATATATATATATATATATATATATATATATATATATATATATATATATATATATATATATATATATATACAATTTATTTGAAAAGAACATATGAAATTTAGCAAGAAGTTAATAATAAATTCCACTTTCACTTTAACTGCCAAAAGTAATTTAGAAACATTTTTTTTTTTTTTTTTTTACTTCAAAAAAAATTTTTTTTTTACTTCAAAAACATTTTTGTTTTTTACTTCAAAAAACATTTTTTGTAATGATAATTTCGTTGTGTTGGAAGTCGAACGTGGACAACTTCTCATCTAAACTTTCTGATAATTAAAAATAAAAAAAATAAATAAATAAATAAATT
>SEYY01020100.1:152500-155000 GCA_009176605.1 Armadillidium nasatum
ATATATATATATATATGTGTGTGTGTGTGTGTGTGTATGTGCGCGCGTTTGTGTGTCTCCTCTGATGGATAAAGGCTATTTAGAAATCCATTGAAGTCAACCAAATTTGCGGTAAAGTCAAAAGCAGGTCCAAATTAAATTCTGACATGTCTCAATAGATTGCGTGTGAAAAGAGGTAAAAGTAAAAAGTGTCTTTCAGGCTTTAACAGAGAAAAAATGTAAAATTGAGCATAGCGGTAACGTCTTGGGTCAGAAGGTTGGACAGAGATATAAAGAAACCTTATGAAAAAACGTGTCGTACTTGTCCTTCTCATTGGAGGAGCCACCCCGCTGGAGATCTGAAAAAGGCATCTGTAATAGCGATAATAAAAATAGAATGACGAAACAGTTGGACAGGCTGAAAGAGACTGGAAAGAATTAGTGAGACGAAACAGTTAATTAGCGAAAAGTCCTAGTCTCCACTTTTTTAAAAGAGTTTGAGTAAAACTATCCCAGATCTGCGAAGCTTATTCGGTACAGGTTTGTTCGACAATCCTATAAAAGAACAAACAGCTGTGATGATGAGAAATTTTGAAGGCACCTCAGAACACCCAACCCATGAAAACTTATTTGATAAAAGAAGCAATATGGTCCTTCCAAGAAAGATTACGCGAAAACATACCATATATATTTTAAAAAATGGAGAATTCTTCAACTGTATCTTCAGAAAAAGTTTAATAGTTGCGAGAAAGATCACGTTGAATAGAAAGATTAAGAAACTGAGTTTTTGAATCATTGAAGACATTCAAGTTTTCTATGCTTCAATTAAAATTTCGAGAGAGATCAAGGATTAGTTGCTTTTAGTATTAACTACTTGCCGTTGGTTGTGATATCTTTAAAAATAGATTTTTTAATAAAGATTAGTGTCATCGGCATAGGAGTGGATGTGTAATCAAATAATATGGAGAAGGTCATTAATAAAAAGAAGAAAACGAATTGGAGAAAGGGAAAATCCCTGAGGAACTCCACTATTAATTGATTTAATGGGTGGGTGAATCATGCCAGTTTACAACAGCCGCTATAAAAAGACCAGGAAGGAAATAAGAGTGGGTACATGCAGAAAGAGGGAAGTTTACATACCAAAGCTTGTGCCAGACTCTATCGAAGGCTTTCGATATGTCTAGTGTCACAGCAAAAGATTCTCTGAAATACCGAGGAGCAGAGGATCAAGAGTCGGAGAGAAGGGAAATAAGTTCACTTGTAGAGCGTTGTAAGTAGGGTACTGAATCGGAGCATAAGTTTTAAGGACCACAGGTGGAACACCCGTCAGGCTCGTACCCCTACTTAAAATTAAACTCAAAGTAGAAATCGCATCCTAGGTTTAAATTACAAAATTTGGCAAATATTTAGTTAGAATGAGGGGCAGAAGGAGGAATTGTTCCGGAGTCATCTAAAGTGCAATTTGAGAAGTGTTTAGCTTTAGCAATAAGTAAGAAAGTGTGGGTGGTCGAAAGAAACTAGAGGAGGGAGAGAGGAAAAGATAAAGATTGAATTAACATTTTCCGTAAAACATACCAGAAAGAGAGTGAGTATAATACGAACCGGAAAGATTTATTTATTATATTTCCTTTTAATAAGAGAATTCTTTGGGCTACGTAGAATAGATTTAGCACAATTCCGGAATTGAAATGAAAGAAGCACGAGTAGTTTGAAGACGATGGAAATTTTTGAAGACAGAGTCCTTGCGGCGAATAGCATGCGAACAAGTAGAGTTAAACCAAGGTTATTCAGTTGAAGATAAAGATAAAAAATGGAATAGTAAGTAATAATTAATAATAATTATTACTTCGGCAAAAAAGGGTTTCTCTGAGTATACTGAACAGTATAATCAAATAGATTCTCTCAGGAATTAAGGAACCTATTACATTTATTTTTCTCTTCAGCTTCAACTGAAACACCTTGGTTTAACTCTGCTTCTTCTCATGCTCGTAATCATTTCAAGAGATATTTCTTAAGGTAAGACCGAAAATTAGACCAATTTAATATCCCGAGGTACCTTGCTGTTGGTGGGAATCTTCTCTGAAGAAGACTTGAAGAGAGAGAACAAGATACAGGAGTAAGAAAGTGATCGGAAGAACCTAAGAATTTGAATGAATTAAACAGTATAATAAGAAGAATTAGAAATCAATATATATATATATATATATATATATATATATATATATATATATATATATATATATATATATATATATATATATATATATATATATATATATATATATATATTTCACCTCTGGTGGGCAAAGGCCAGAGGCATATTAATGTTCCACCAGAGTTAGGGGGAAAGTCCTTTATAGCTTCTTTATATATATATATATATATATATATATATATATATATATATATATATATATATATATATATATATATATATATATATATATATATATATTTAATATATAATATAATATATATATAATATTTCATCTTTATGGGCTGAAGATACTTCTACATTCAA
>SEYY01020100.1:162500-167500 GCA_009176605.1 Armadillidium nasatum
TTATTATTATTATTATTATCAGATCAAAAGGTATTTTTTAGAAAAATTTTAATTTTAAATTAAACGTTATCCTCCATTCTAATAACTTTGATATGTTTGATAAGAAAAAAAACTCAGACAAATCTAATATTTTTTATATTTATATATATATATATATATATATATATATATATATATATATATATATATATATATATATATATATATATATATATATATATATATATATATATATATATATATATATATATATATATATATATATATATATATATAATATTATATATATATATATATATAATATGAATAATTATTATATATATATATATATATATATATATATATATATATATATATATATATATATATATATAATATATATATATAATATATATATATATATATATATATATATATATATATATATATATTTTGTAGAGAGAGAGAGAGAGAGAGACGAGAGAGAGAGAGAGAGAGAGAGAGAAAGAGATGAGGAGAGAGAGAGAGAGAGAGAGAGATTATGTATATTTATTTAAAACATTTTACACTCTTTATGTCTTGCTATTTAAGCAAATTTCATGTTTTCGATTTTTTTCAAAGTTCATCTTTTTTTATCTCAAATTTTTTTTTTTTTTCAAGGAAAAAAAAAAAACTAATATATATATTAATATTATATATATATAATATATATATATATATATATATATATATATATATATATATATATATATATATATATATATATATATATATATATATATATATATATATATATAAAATATATATTATATATAGTATATATATGTATATTAATATAATATATCAGCGATATAGTTATATATTACATATATATATATATATATATATATATATATATATATATATATATATATATATATATATATATATATATATATATATATATATATATATATATATATATATATATATATATATATATATATATATATATATATATATATATATATATATATATATATATATAATATATATATATACTTTATTTGGCTACGCCTGCGGCCCGCGCCTTTGCCATAAGTATAAGGCGGCCCGCGGTACACAATAATAAGTTATAAAATAAAATGGCTAATATTCTTTAATAAGCACGGCCCATATATACACTTTAATATAGAATATAAATATATATATATATATTATAAAATATACATATAATACATATTTTATATTTATTAAAATGTTAAAAAAAAATCATTAAAACAAACATTAACAGATGGAGATAAAAATAACAAAAAAATAAATAAAAAATAAAAATAAAAATAAAAATAAATAAATAATAAAAAAATAAATAAATATTCACGTGATGTTTCGTAATGAAGGTTTATTGAGGTTAATTTGGAGCCGCGTATCTTGCGGCTAATTAGAGTTGACGGGTGCGGTTAATTGCGGTGATTAGCGCGATTAATCAAAAAATGGTCTGACGGGCTACGTAATTAGAACCTATTTGAGGCGAATGGTATTGGAGCACTTTTTTTTTCTTCTTTTCTGAACTCTTTTTTTGTTTTTTGTTGTACGTAATGTCATTGTTGTTGTTTTTGTTGTTTTATTGTTATAGTTGCTGTTATTTTTATTGTTGTTGCTGTTGAAGGTAATGTCATTGTTGTTGTTTTTGCTGTTTCTATTGTTGTAGTTTCTGTTTTTTATTGTTGCTGTTGGTGCTGTTGTTGGTAATGTCATTGTTGTTTTTGTTGTTGTTGATATTGTATGTAATGTCATGGTTGTTGTTGTTGTTGTTGTTGTTTTAATTGTTGTAGTTGTTGTTTTTCTAGTTTTTGTTGCTTTTTTTTGTAGTTGTTGTTGTTGCTTTTGTAGATAATGACATTGTTGTTGTTTGTGATCTTGTTTTTCTTGTTCTCTTTTTGTTGTTTTTATTGTTGTAGTTGTTGTTGTTGCTCTTGTAGGTAATGTCATTGTTGTTGTCGATGTTGTTGTTGTTGTTGTTGTTGTTGTTTCTGCTGTTTTTGTTGTTGTAATTGTTGCTTTGTTGCTGCTATTAGTTTCGTTTTTGTTGTAGTAGTAATAATAGTTGTTGTTGTTGTTGCTGTTGTTGATAATTTTGTTATCATTGTTTTTATTGTTCTTGTTTTATTTGTTGTTGTTGTTGTTGCTTATTATAGTTTTGTTATTGTTGTTTTTTGTTATTTTCGTTATTGTTGTATTTGTTGTTGTCGTTGTTATTGTTATTGTTATCATTGTCATTGTTGCTTTTGTAATAGTTCTTGTAGTTGTTGTAATTGTTTTGTTGTTGCTGTAGTTATTGTTTTTGTCATTGACACTGCTGTAGTTAATCTCATTGTCGATGTTGTTACCGATGCCTTAATTAATATTATTGTTTTTTTTGTAGTTATTATTGTTATCGTTATTGTTATTGCAATTATTATTCGTGTCCTCATGTCTGCTGCTGTAGGTGCTGATGTTATTATTATTATTATTATTATTATTATTATTATTATTATTATTATTATTATTATTATTATTATTATTATATATTATTATTATTTTATTATTATTGTTGTTATTATTTTATGATATGATTATTATTATTATTATTATTATTATTATTATTATTATTATTATTATTATTATTATTATTATTATTATTATTATTATTATTATTATTATCATTATTATTATTCTAGTAAGAGTACAGTTAAGGTTGTTTACGAAGCAATTGTTAATTGTTTTAATTATCTTTGTTTATGTTGTTGTTGTTGTTATTGTTTTTATCGTTGTTGTTGTTTTCATTCCTGTTGATTACAGCAGTGGTGGTTTATTAAAGTGATTCCGTAATTGCTGTAATTGGTGTATTAAATTTATCTTTCTCTTTCTATTTTTTTTATTATCTTTTAAATTATTTATTTATTTTATTTATAACTAATTTTATTGTTTACATAATTTAATTTTATTTAATCAATTAATAATGATTATATTTCTTTGTACACTTATTTCTAATCAACAAATTCTTTCCTTTGATTCGATCTTTTTCTTCTTCTCTTTTCGAAGACTCCAACTTATCCCCAATCAAGCCACTTTTAAATCAATTTATATCAATTTTTCATGAAAAATTTCGCCAGTAGTTGCTCTTCATCAATCTTCATCAATCTTCTTCTTCTTCTTCTTCTTCTTCTTCTTCTTCTTCTTCTTCTTCTTCTTCTTCTTCTTCTTCTTCTTCTTCTTCTTCTTCTTCTTCTTCTTCTTCTTCTTCTTCATCATCTTATCTTTGTTTATCTCCTCACTTCAACCTATTCCTCAACCTCTTCTCCTCTTTCTCCTCCCCCATTATCTCCATCCCCTGATCTTCATCTTTTAAAGATTTGTTAGGGGTATTCAAGTAGCCTGACTGGATATTAGATCTCAAATTTACACTTCTAATTACGGTTTCTGGTTGATTCAGGGCCGGACCCGACATCCTTTTGAAATTTATGGGCATTTAAAGGCATAAAAGTTAGCAATCAAAAAAATTGTTTCTTAAATATTTTCCTTGGACTGTTTTTAAGAGGTAAGTATAGCGGTTAAATGAAATATCTCGACTAAACACAGGTACAATTAAAAGCGATACAGACTAGAACGATTGCATGACCGCCTGATAAATATGCTCATATATATATATATATATATATATATATATATATATATATTATATATATATATATATATATATATATATATATATATATATATATATATATATATATATATATATATATATATTAGGCCTGAGCGATTCTCACCACACGTATGTTATTCGTGGCATGAAGTGTGTGTTTATAACGAAGTAGTAATTTTTAAACTGTAAAATTCCATTTGAAATGATAAAATTCTTTTTAAAGAGGAACGAGAGGCTCTCTTCTTCGCCCCTAAAATCAAATTAAAGGTGACCAAAAAGGCAGCTAAAGTAGGCAAACCGCATTCAGATGCCGAGCTTTGAAACCACGATACCAAACACGGGAGACAGAGAAAGAAAGAAACAATGAATGAATGAAAGAGAGAAGTAGAGAAAGGGATGAAAGATGATAAAAAGGAAAACGAAGAATTGGAAAGAGAGAGAGAGAGAGAGAGAGAGAGAGAGAGAGAGAGAGAGAGAGAGAGAGAGAGAGAGAGAGAGAGAGAGAGAGAGAGAGAGAGAGAGAGAGAGAGAGAGAGAGAGAGAGAGAGAGAGAGATGGATGGAGATAAGGAAAATAATGGATGAGACAAAAAAAAAAGAAAAACAAATTAGTTAGCGAAATGAGTAGAAAATAGAGATAGAATAGAGAGAAGATTGAAGATAAAGTGAGAGATAATGAGTGACAAAATAAAATAGGAAGAGAAAGAGAGAATAATAAAATATTTACTCAGTAGAAATTTACTGTCAGCAAAACGATGGATACATAGAAAACGAATGTTACCTCAACTTCACAAAAGTGTGTTCCAATTATAATGTTGCCGTCAGCCAATCAGAGCTCTTGAATCTATCTTAATATTTGAAAAAAAAAAAAAACAGAGAGAAGTGCGGTTGTCATAGTTACACTTTATTAGTGCGTGTTTTCATTCTCTCTCTCTCTCTCTCTCTCTCTCTCTCTCTCTCTCTCTCTCTCTCTCTCTCTCTCTCTCTCTCTCTCTCTCTCTCTCTCCTCTCTCTTTCCTATTGAATTAAGATTCCTTTGCTCTCTTTTTTTGCTGCTGCACTTGTGGTTGTATGCGAATAATTTCAATGTGTTAAAAGTGGATACGAGAGGCATTTGTTTGCTTAATTATAGATGCTGAGTGTCGGCGAGAAATTTTGGAAATAAATCTTCTATTTTTATGTACACAGACTTTGTTTTTTTTTTTTTTAATATTTTTTTTTATGACCATCTCCCCCCCCATCTGCCACATCCCCCCCATCTGCTCCATTCTCACCCCCTTAACAACATTAAGTATGTATAAAATTGAGCATTTTATTACACTTTGAGATGAAATTATCTGCTATTGGTTAACTTA
>SEYY01020100.1:170000-172500 GCA_009176605.1 Armadillidium nasatum
TTTCACCAAACTTTACCTTGCCTGTCTGGAATTAGTACTAACAATGTGTTGTATACCACTCACCTGAATAAGTATATCAAATCTAAAATAAAAGTTTATAAATCCTTCTTCTTCATCTTCTTCCTCATCTTCTTCTTCTTCTTCTTCTTCTTCTTCTTCTTCTTTTCTTCTTCTTCTTCTTCTTCTTCTTCTTCTTCTTCTTCTTCTTCTTCTTCTTATTTTCCATTTTATTATTATTTTTTTTTATTATTTTTTTTATTATTATTTTTATTATTATTATTATTATATTATATATATTATTATTATTATTATTATTATTATTATTATTATTATTGCCTGTCAGTCAGTTAAGCCTTACTCTCCAGTTTCTCCGATCCTCAAAAACGTTACTCCACCTCAACTCATCCAGGTCAGGGAAGCCAAGTTTCTCAAGCACTCTTCCTCCATCTCCTCCACCTCCTCCTCTGTTTTCTTCTCGGTCTTTTTACTTCCGGTCTCTACTCCCAACACCTCTTCGCCATCCTTTGGTCATCCATCCTTTCCAAGTACCCAACCACCTTAGTTGAGACTTTTCTATCTTATTTATGCAAAGAATACTCCCACCTCCTTTTCTCTAATTTGCTCATTTCTCATCCTATCTTCTTATACTCTTTCCCAGCATTGTTCTGAGGGGTCTCTTTCCAGCAGCCTGTATTCTGCTTCTTGACTTTCGTGGTTGTCGTCCAACACTCTGCTCCATACATCAAAATCGTTGTCAGAATGGTCTCAAAAACGATTTCCTTTTCATGTAAAGGCACGTTCGAATCCTTCAGCAATGGATATAAAAATTCTAACACATTTACCATACTTGCTAATTCTCTCTGTGATATCGCTATCCACATCTCCTTCTCTTCGAATACACTAACAAGATACTTAACAGATTCAAACTCTTTTATCCTAATTCCATCGATATGAATGTTTAGTTCTTCCCCATTCTCTCTCCATTCTTATCCTTAGGATTACGATTTTGTCCTTATTCATCCTCAGACCAGCCACTTCACAACACTCATTCCATTTATTTAACCTTGTCTCTACATCTTCTCTACCAACACTCAGAATGCAATATCGTCTGCATATGCAAAAATCTGCTTCTCCTTCCCACAGCTCTTTCAATCTCTGAATAATCTTGTCTATGTAAGCAATGAACAACGCAGGTAACAACACACTTCTTTGTTACACCTCCGTTTTCTTTTCAAACCATTTTTTATTTTCGTGACCAATACGTACTGTGGATGGACAGAACTCGTACAGACTCTTGACTGCTCTTAACATTCTACCTGATATTCCGTAATCTCTTCCCAAGCACTCCACAATTTACTTCTGGATATCGTTATCAAAAGCTTTTTTGCAAATCTATGAAAGCTACATTTACTCCAATGTTATATTCCTATTTCTTCTCAACTGTTTGTCTTAAACCGAAAATAAGATCCGTTGTTCCTCTACCTTGTCTATATCCATGTTGCTCATCACCAGCTGAGGTTCAATTCTTTCTCCCAATCTCTTTTCTATCATTCTTTATGTGGTTCATTAATGATGCATCTCTTAATTTGAACATATGCCAGAATCTTCTTGGCATATTAATAGCTATTAAAATATTGATTTCTGTATTTCGACTTTTGACCTTTGACCTTTGATCTATGTCTGTATTTTGTAACATTTTTAATATTAATTTTAATTAAAAAAAAAAAACATAAATGAATAAAAAAATGACGATAAGGTATATTGGCAATAACGAATAAATAATGATAACTAAAACAAAAATAATAATAATAAAATAATAATTAGTAATAAAAATAATAAAAACAAAAACAATAATAATTTTAAAGGTAGTAATAATAATTAATAATAATGATAATAATAATAATAATAATAATAATAATAATAATAATAATAATAATAATAAAAACAAAAATAACTTTTATACTATAATAAATAATAATATAATAATGTAATAATAATAATAATAATAATAATAATAATAATAATAATAATAATAATGTAATAATAATAATAATAATAATAATAATAATAATAATAATAATAATAATAATAATAATAATAATAATAATAATAATAATAATAATAACAAAAATAATAATCAGAATAAAAATTATTTTCATAACTATAATAATTACAGTAATTACATTTTAAATAGAATAATAAAAATTTGTCAACAAATAATAATGTTATTTTTATTATTATTACTATAATACTTATTATTATTTTTATTATTATTATTATTAATATTATTATAATTATTATAATTATTATTATAATTATTATAATTATATTAATTATAATAATTAAATAAATTAATATTATAATATTTTAAAAATAAAAAATAAATAATAATAATAATGAAAATTATTAAAATTATTATTTATATTTAATATTATAATATATATAATATATATAATATATATATATATATATATATATATATATATATATATATATATAT
>SEYY01020100.1:202500-205000 GCA_009176605.1 Armadillidium nasatum
TTATTATTATTATTATTATTATTATTATTATTATTATTATTATTATTACCAATTATTATTATTTTTTTTTTTTTTTTAATTATTATTTTTATTATTATTATTATTATTATTATTATTATTATTATTATTATTATTATTATTATTATTATTATTATTATTATTATTATTATTATTATTATTATTATTTTAATATCATCTTTATTATTATTGCTACCATTATTATAATCTACTTATTTTATTAATAATAACAACAATAATAATGATAATTATAATAATAATAATGATAATAATAATAATAATATTATAATATAAATAATAATAATAATAATAAAATAATAATAATAATAATAATAATAATAATAATAATAATAATAATAATAATAATAATAATAATAATAATAATAATAATAATAATAATAATAATAATAATAATAATAATAATAATAATAGTAATAGTAATAATAATAATAAAAATAATAATAATAATAATATAAATAATTATAATAGCGTCGCAAATGCATATTTTTAATTAGTTGGACATCATTTGTTGAAATATCCATATCGTTTTAAAAAATAATTAGCCCCTATTGTTTAAATGTTATATTATATATATATATATATATATATATATATATATATATATATATATATATATATATATATATATATATATATATATATATATATATATATATATATATATATATATATATATATATACTTCGCAATAAACTCTTAATTACTACACTCATGAGTCAAAAATATTTGTTCTAAAACAATAAGAATATAAATCAATAAAATCTGGCAACAAAATAGTTAAAACCTGAAAAAGAAAAAATTAAAAAGGAGCCAAACTTTTGATCTGACACCCTGGGATTCTTATTCAAATGAATCAGAAAAGCAACAAAAGAAAAAAAAAAGAAGAATTTAGCAACTTCAAAAACTTGATTTTGGTTAGTTTGAAATATTATATATATATATTTTAAAATAATTTTTAATAGAAATATTAATTTCTTAATAAATTGTTTAAATATCATTTATTTTCATTTCACCAGGATTTCTGTTAAAGTTATTTGAATTTTTAAAAATAAAAGATTCCAAAAACTTTCTTTTTTTCTTTTTTGTAGCTAGAAAATAATTTTGGAGAGTTCATATCAATTATTATAGGATCATTTTCCTCTCTATGTTGATATTAGGGATGGAGTGAAGTATCAGTATCGCCAAGTATCGGCATATTTTCCGATACTGTATCGGTATCGGTATCGGCAAAATTTTTGGATAAGAGTAAAGTATCGGTATCGGTATCGGTATCGGTAGTAGTATCGGCAAGTATCGGCATATTTTTAGGTATCGGGTATCGGGTATCGGTATCGGTATCGGTATCGGTAAAAATTTTGGTATCGCTCCATCCCTAGTTGATATAATGTAGAGTTACGATCTCCACTTTTTAAACTATAACCATTCTGATACATTGATACATACGTCCTTTAAAATCATTTGTTTCATTAAAATATTTTTCGACACATTTCTGATAGCTTATGATATAAATAGGAAAAATGGTGGATAATAAAATATATTTTCTTGACATCTTGATTTGATGTTAATAATTGAAACTCTCGGCCTGCTTTTTCGTATTTTGAAAACCCATGTCATCAAATTCATATATATACATTGTTATTCCACACATTCTTTCAATACAAAAATGGGTATCTTTATATTACAATATATTAGAGCCTTAAAAATATATTACCCTTCTTAATATTCATAGAGAAAACTTTTAAACCTTTATGCTGCCCAGATAGCATCATAAAGATAGCCTTTAATGAAGCAAGGAAAAAAATATATTTCATTGATGATAATGAAAAGAAAAACTATTAATGAAAGAATTGTTATTCAGTTCAATATTGATTCCCAAACAAAAAACTTCTCTCAAATACGATTTTTTTTTTTACAATCGGTCTCTAATACTGTAAATAAAAAATCTTTAATAAAACCTCGCATTAATTAAAGGACAAACAACGTGGGTATTTATAGTATAAGCTGAACGAAATGTGAGGGAAAATATTTTGGTGAAACGAATAATTAATAATTGATCAACGTGGCTTTAGTTTAAGAATTGGAGACCGTAACTCTGCATTGCATCAACTTATAGAAGAAAATAGTGATATAATTGAAATGAACCCTGTAAAATTATTAATTTCTTGATACAATAGAGACAATAGAAAGTTTTTCAATCATTTATTATTAAAAACCCAAATAATTTTTAAGAAAAATCCTGGTAAAATAAAATTAAATGATACTTTAAATGATTTATCAAGAAATGAATATTTTTATTAAAAAATTATAAATAATATATATATATATATATATATATATATATATATATATATATATATATATATATATATATATATATATATATATATATATATATATATATATATATATATATATATATATATATATATATATATATATATATATATATATATATATATAT
>SEYY01020101.1:10000-15367 GCA_009176605.1 Armadillidium nasatum
ATTTGATAATAAAACAAAAAAAATTAACTGTACATTAATATATTTTTAAGAATGCTAATCTAGGGAAGCTTGAGATTTGTTAACTACAAGCCTGATGTTACTTAATGAATAGAGTGACCTCAAGCTGAAAAAATAAAAGACAAAAACTAGTATTTGGGAAGTTTACATAATATCGAAATTAATATTTATAAGTTAGAATATAAACAGCAAAGATTTACAAATGGTGAAAAATAATTTCTTGAAAAGCAAGCGCTATGCTCATCAACCAGTCAAATTTGGCTAATTTAAACCCAAAATTCAAAAATTAAATAATGGGATAAGATAACTAAATGGAACACTCCTTTTAATAAAGGGATACAATAAGTTACATGAGATGTAATAATTTTACTCACCCTGATTTTTGTCCTGGCAATGCCTTGCCCAACAAATTTTCTCCGTCGGGAATAGGATTCAAACGGAGCTCGAGGCAGCTTATGCTTCTTCAAAGCCAAATCTTGAATTGTAAGTAGATATGGCCAAGAACTGATAACTGTACTTCTTCTGCCTATTCGAGACTCGTTCACTGATGGCCGGATACAAGATTCTCAGAGTAGATATTAATTTTGTTAATATTAGTAGCACGAAAATATGGTAGCCTATGCTACTGCTAATAGCGTTACAACAAAATGAATAGTCAATGTAATTATTGACAGAATGACTACAAAGTAAGTAGTGAATTTTAATAGATACTATTTCAAATCACGAAGACCATGTAAAAATTTTATCCATCTTTTTCTCAACACTTTCTGCGAAATTGGTGATGATAAACTCAGGGATTTTTGTAAAACCAGAAAATCCCGGGCTACAAAAGCCACAGCTCTAGTCCCACAAGAATTTATTTATTATAATATGATAAGGAATTATTATACAACTGGACAGGCCTGTGATGGTTCTCTGCCTTGATTTTGTAGGTATGAAATAAATGGAGAAAGATAGCTTGTTTCATGTGAACGTCTTCAAAGGTGAAGTAGGGTCAGTGATACAATCAATCACTATTTGCTCAAATGAATGCTAAAGGTAAAAACAAGGTGAAAAAAGATTGAAATTTAGTATAAAACTATATGTAAAAATTACAAAAGTAGATAAATTAAAAAATGAAGAACAATCAACAGAATAAGAAATTATTTTATAATAAGTGAGAATAGTGTAAAAAAGAGAGAAAGAAGGATTTCAAATGGAGTGGAAATATTTTAAGAAAACTGTAGAGAGCACTACAATCATCATTACTGCTTATAATTAAAGAACATATATAGAGTTGACAATGTTCACACTATATAAAGAGGGTGTTGTAAAGATGGTGTCATATGTGTAGTCAGTTCCGTCGAGCACTTGTCGCTGTAGTATCTATCGAAAAAAAATAAAACACCAACGTTGAGTCACAAAGATAAAAGATTAGGTGAACTTGAAAACACCGAACAGTTTATAGGCGTTTTATTTTTAGCCTTTAACACAATCCTATACAAAGAATGGATTGGACCTAAAGCTACCTCACCTCCCAGATATGACAACAATTTTCCAATAGCAGGGAGGATGTGACCCATGTAAAGGTGGAATAGCAGAGATGAAGAAAACATCTCGCAGTCTATAAAAACTCCAAGCTTTTGGGGGGAAGCAACCGCTGTGACATTTTTATGTTCATGTTAATGCCAAGGATGTTTATATTTTCAGTTGGAGAGATGGGAATAGCATTGTAAGAAATAGAAAAATTAGGTATCTTTATGAAGGAGATTTGTTTAAATTAAATGTTTTAAAGAGTTGAGACGATCCAATTGAGAAATTCTATCCAGATCTGCAAGAATTGAATAGGAAAGATTGAACGACAGGCAGCTCTAGATGAAGGAGTGGGAGAGGAAGGGGATTTTAAAAGAGTAGAAGAATGGAGGACCGAGTCATTGGCAAATAAATGGATAGAGTTTGATGAGCAGTTGAGATCATTAATGAAAGGTTGAATAGAGTAGAAGTTAATAAAGAAAATTTTTTGAATAACACTACTATTTACAGGAAACGAAGAATAGGCCAAGAGGCGAAATGAAAAGGTTAGAAAGAAAGCTAGAAAAAAATAAGCAAATAAAGGAGAAAACCCAAATGAGGGAAGAAGATTGGAAACGTTCGACGTATGCCATATTATGTCAAATATTTGGATATCTCAAGGCGTTACCATAGAAGACAAATAATAATCACAAAATTTAGAATGTTATACAACAATTGGGTAAAAATAAAAGAAAAGGCAGCAATAATGGAATACAAAATTGAATGATGCTTTTAAAGGTTTAAAAGGTAAAAAGAAGCTTTAACAAGGTATATGTCTAGTAATAACTTGGCAACTTGAAAGAAATGAGGTACACGAGTGCTCAGTTCCCTCGAGATTTTGCCAGCTGTGGTACCTATAAAAAAAGTGACAAAGCACCAACGTTAGGTAGCAAAGATAAAGGATGAATTGGAAAGGTCAGATCAGTTTATAAGTCATTTAGATTTTACCTAGACCCAATCCAAAAGATGGGTGAAACCTGAGTCATCCCAAATATAAGAGTAGTACTCCATACAAGGGCGGATGAGCCCCTGTATAGCTGGAGTAACTACGAAGGAAAGAATCTCGCAGCCTAAACATATCTCACAGCTTCTTTAAGACCGATCTAGCAATCATTGTGATATGAGGTTTCTAAGACATTTTTTTTTTATGTGAAGGCCATGGATGTTTATATTGTCAGCAGGAGATGAGAGAACCATCGAAAGAAATAGAAAAGTTAGGTTCTTTTTGAGAGGAAGATTTCTAGAAGTTGAATTTTTAAAGAGCTAAATTTCACAAGGTTGAGACTGCTCCACTGGGAAATTGTATCCAGGTCAGCACAAATGGAATCGAAAAGATTAAGACGATAGACAACTCTAGATGCAAAAGAGGGAGCAGATTTTGGGTTGAATCATCGGCATATGAATGCATAAGGTTAGATGAGCAGCTGAAAAGATCATTAATAAAAAGCAGGAATAGGGTAGGAAGCATTGCAGAACCCTGAGGAAAACCACTATTGACAGGAAATGAAGAAGAATTCGTCACTTCAACAACAGCCAAAATGGAACGATTAGAAAGAAAGCTAGACATAAGTAAGCAGAGAGGAGCAAGCCCAAAGGTGGGAGCTGAGAAATCATTGGCGCATGCCACATCCGGTCATATGCCTTTGATATGTCAAGCGCCAAGACACAAACCTCTACATAGTCACTTAGGGCTTAATATCATAAATCTGAGAATAAGAAAGTGTAACAATGGAAGACACGCCATTGGTACGATTCTTAACTTCACACTTATTTGATAGTAATTTATGAATGAAATTTATAACAAAAAGAATTGGCAGTTTTGAATGTAGTGTGAACATATTAAGATCAATTCGTTTGATAACAGAAAGTAAGAAAAAGAATATTTAATAATTATTTCACACACTACATTTTGATAGTATCGTAGTTAAGGAAGCTAGATACTTAAGCGACTGACCTTTATTAACCTGGGTCATTTCATATGATCGTCATCTAAAAGAGAGAAACCTAACAAAAGGGTTAATATAATAGATCAACAGGAGAAGTTGAATACCTCCTGGGAAAAGTAATAGGAGAAGAAGAATACCTCCTGAAAGAATAAATAGATTGGAGAATTGGAATACCTCCTGAATAATTAAAGAATAAAAGGAGAAGTAGGATTCCTCCTGACGAAAGTAAATAAATAAGAGAAGTAGTATTCCTCTTGAAAGAAATTGAATAGATTGGAGAAGTAGAATTCCTCCAGAAAAGAATAACAGGAGAAGTTGAATTCCTCCTGGGAAAAGTAATAGGAGAAGCAGAATACCTCCTGAAAGATTGAATAAATTGGAGAAGTAATATTCCTCCAAAGAAGAATAACAGGAGAAGTTGAATACCTCCTGAGAGAAAAGAGTAAATAAATAGGAGAAGTAGGATCCCTCCTGAGACAAAGCATTTGAACAAGCGAAGCAGAAGACTTCCTTGAAGAAGACGACTACATAAAGGAATTATTAATTCCTTTTACTGAAGTTATTTTCTTTAAGGTAATTAAAAGGAATATTATTTTATCAAGTATTTTCATTCACCCCTAGACATTTTTAAGAGATTTTTAAGAATTCCGGGCTCACAAAACAGACGTCAGTCTACTCCAGACTACGTCTTGTGACAGAAAGTATATCACTAGTAGACCTCGAACTCCGAAAGCCATAATAATGATCGGAAAGAAAGGAATGCAATTCCAGATGATCCAAAGAAATGAGTAGAGGGGGGTTTCGAAGATCTTAGAAAGAATACAAATGAGAGCAATAGGGCGATAGAAAGAACGGAGCAGCTTCCTTTTCGGAATACGTTATTCAGATGTACGTTTCCAACACCGAGGGAAAGAACTGTTATTGAAGCATAGAGAAAAGCTGAATGAGAGACGGAGCCAGCTCAGAAGCACATTTCCTTAAAATTCGGAGAGGAATATATAAAAACATGTTTAATTAATCTTAAATAACTGTAAGTTATGTAACATAAAATATATCAAATTCTAAAAGAATTTTGCTCTTTAAGAATAAAATGTACTAAAGTAATAAAACTGTATTAAGGTAAAAAAAGAACAATTAAAAGTTAAAACTGGTACTTGGCTTTAAAAATTCGGGTGATCTTCATATTTAATAAGCCCACTGTATCATTTGATAATTAAAACTATATATATATATATATATATATATATATATATATATATATATATATATATATATATATATATATATATATATATATATATATATATATATATATATATATATATATATATATATATATATATATATATATATATATATATATATATATATATATATATATATATATATATATATATATATATATATATATATATATATATATATATATATATATATATATACTATATATTTCATAAATTTCTGCAACATTCGCGGTCTCTTTACTAATTTCCACTTTGTCGAACACCACCTCTCTTCTTCTAGACCTCATCTCTTTTTCTTAACCGAAACTTAGGTGTCTGGGTGCTCTGACAGCAAGCCCTACTCTGTTTCCTCTTACTTTCTCTATCCTCAATTTTCAGCCAAAGGCGGATGTTGCGCTTATGTGCGCAACGATGTTGTCTGTTCTCGTGTTTCTAATTTGGAGTCTTCTGAATTCTCTACTTTATGGCTTAAACTTTCTTGCAACTCAACAACTAAATTTATCTGTTCTGTCTACTTATCTCCTAACTCTTCAGACTATCCAAAATTCATCGACTATCTTAACTCCAAAATAGAGCACATTCTTTCTTCTTCTCTTTCTCCGAAATCA
>SEYY01020102.1:0-2500 GCA_009176605.1 Armadillidium nasatum
AAAAAAAAAAAAAAAAAAAAATTATTATTATATTATTTTATTATTTATTATATTATTATTATTATTTATTATATTATTATTGTTACAATTATTATTATTATTATTATTATTATTATTATTATTATTATTATTATTATTATTATTGTTATTATTATTCATTGTTATTATTATTATTATTATTATTATTATTATTTTTACATAGTATAAATTAATTATGAAATGTTTACTATACAAGAGCGATCACAAGATAAAAATCACCTTGGCTATTAAGAACTATGAACGTTTGCTTTGTATGTTTTCTAAGAAATTCTTAGTTAGATGAAAAGACAGACGAAAGATTTGAGTTTCAATTCATCAAGAACAACCATGTTTTCAAAACTTAAGAATGGAAGTATAGCCTACTTTAATTTTGAACTAATTTACTACAAGCTTTTGATGTAGCTATCTAAAAATAAAGTTCTCATTTCAACTTTAATTATATTATGATGATTATATTAAAAATTTATGTCAAAAGCATAGTTTTTTTGAATGCCGGTTTCATTTAAACATTTCGGAATCTTGTTTACCACTTTCCTTAAAAGAAATTTTTAATTCTTTCTGAAGAATTTTATATTTAAAAGTGTGCAATTCACCATTAATTTCGAAGATGTTTTTACTTTATATATTTATCATACACTCTATATAAATATATATATATATATATATATATATATATATATATATATATATATATATATATATATATATATATATATATATATCCTCCGGTGGACAAAGGCTGGAGGCCTACCAAATTTGAAAAACACCTATCTTGGTCGATGGAGGCCAATATGTCTAGATACACGGCGTTTGAATGTATGCAATTCAAAAGAAGTTGGGAAAACAGATAATGGGGATATGTTCCAAAAGAGTATATGTAAGATTGAGCATAGCGATTAAGTAGGGGTCTGAGAGTTGGGCAGAGAAAGGATGAGACTGTGTAGAAAGTCGTGTCGCACGAGCTCTTCTCAATGGAGGAGGTATGCGACGAGAGAGTTCAGAAGAGCAGTGTCCGTTGTAATTGCGAGAGTAAAGCGAGAGTGGCGCAATAATTCGAAGAGCAGAAAGGGTTTGTAGAGAGTTAGTAAAAGTAGGAGAATAGGAAAGACGAAAAGCCCTAGACGTCACCTTCTCCATGAGAGCTGTATGAGAGGAACCACTCTAGATGTGTGAAGCATACTCCATACAGGGGCGAACAACACCCCTTTAAAGAGCAAGCAATTGTTGGTGGTGTGAAGTAATTCTGAAGGTGACTCAGAACACCAACCTCTTTGAAGCTCGTTTTAGAAAGAAGTTATGTGATCTTTCCAAGAAAGATCACGAGAAAAGGATACGAAAAGAATATTAAGGAGAGATGAAGGTTTGAGTTGTGTGTTTACAAAGAAGACATCCTAGTTGTGTGGAAGATTGTGTTGAGTGGAGAGATGGGAAACTGAGTTTTTGAGCATTGAAAACAACCATGTTTTCTCTGCCCCAATTTGAAATACATGAAAGATCAGAGGCTAGTTGCCCCAAGGCTACCCTTCTTGAATCTATCAACTGCTGTTGGGAGGGACGTCCTTCAAACTGGAAGGAGTAATGAAGGGTGGAGTCATCAGCATAGGAGTGGATAGGAGGTGAGGTAATTGAGAGAAATATATTAATAAAAAGCAGAAAAAGTGTTGGTGATAGGACAGAACCCTGAGAAACATAACTATTTAAAGATTTTATGGGAGAACCTTGACAGTCTAGATTAGCTGCTATAGAACGAGTAGGAAGGAAAATAGAGAGAAGGATATATACCGAAAGAGAAAAGTTTAGATTTCAAAGATTTGTGCCAGACTCGATCGAAGGCTTTCGATATGTCCAGCGCGGGAGCAAAGGATTCTCCGACATGCCGAAGAGAGGAGGACCAAGAGTCAGAAAGTAGGGAAAGAATATCACCAGTAGAGGGATTTTTACGAAAGACATACTAGCGATCAGAGATAATATTAGAAGACTTGAAATTTTTCCAAATCTTCATGTTAAGGATAGATTCGAAAACTTTTGAAAGAACAGAGGTTACGGAAATAGGACGATAGTTGGAGGGTTGAAAGGGGTTCCCCTTCTTCGGTATAGGCTGAATGAGCGCACGTTTCCAGCAAGAAGAGAAGATTGATGTAGAAAGACAAAGAAGAAATAGTTTATCAAGGCTGGGTGCAAGCTCGGAAATACAAGTTTTGAGAATAACGGGAGGAATATCATCGGGACCATACGCCTTCTTTAATATTATGCTCAGAGAGAGTAGAAATGACGTCTTTTAAAGAACCTATAATTTTAGGCATATATAAGATGGAGGGGGATGAAGGAGGAGGTATAGCTCAGGAATCGTTTAAGGTTGAATTCAAGGCAAAAATTTGAACGAAGAGTTCAGTTTTAGAAGAAGGTAAAACAGCAGTTGTGCAGTCGGAAGATGCTAAAAGGAGAAATGAGGAAGAAGCAA
>SEYY01020102.1:7500-12500 GCA_009176605.1 Armadillidium nasatum
GATGATGATGGAGATCAGAGAATGAGAGAAGAGAGAGAGATAGTTAGAAACAAAGAGAGAAAACGAATAAGATTAAAAGAAATGAGAGAGAGAGAGAGAGAGAGAGAGAGAGAGAGAGAGAGAGAGAGAGAGAGAGAGAGAGAGAGAGAGAGAGAGAGAGAGAGAGAGATATTTTGACGGTTCGATCCATGACCCACATAACCATGTTCCTTTCGGCAAATAACCCTTAATGGAAACCATAAATTATATAAAATGCTTCGGTAAAAAAAAAAAAAAAAAAAAATAATAATAATAATAATAATTTAATTTATCCAAATACAAACAGAGATAAGTGATTGATATTTGTTGTCTTATTTCATAACCCAATAATCGATATTTAATTCCTTGAATTATAACCCGATAATCGATTTATAATCGATATTTGATATTTTGTATCGTGACCCAGAAATACATTTATTTTTAGATACATCTTCAATTATTCATTCACTGCAGAGAATAGTCGCAAAACACCTTTGATGCTCGATTCAAATTTCCTTTTTTCTTCTTTTTATCCTTTGAATTTTCTATTACATTGAATTTAGGAGGATATTTTACACTTATATCGCAACTTTTGGGAAGTCAAACGTTCGCTTTACGATGATTATCATATAAATTAAATTTATATATATATATATATATATATATATATATATATATATATATATATATATATATATATATATATATATATATATATATATATATATATATATATATATATATATATATATATATATATATATATATATATATATATATATATATATATATATATATATATATATATATATATATATATATATATATATATATATATATATATATATATATATATATATATATATATATATATATATATATATATATATATATATATATATATATATATATATATATATATATATATATATATCTCTTAAATATTAATGGATTTAATGTTTAAAGTCGTTCTAGTTAAGTCTTGAATATTTATACGAGTACTTGATAACTTTAAATACTTTGGAATAACCTTAAAGAGAATGAAGTGAGAAATATGTTGAAAATTTAAAGACCAAAATAGTATGAGTTATGAGAGTTTTGAACTGAAATTAGGACACATATTTCACGAAACTTCTATTTCTTCTTCACACGCCACATACCACCCACTCTCTTTTGCACACTTAATTGCTACACGATAGACGCTGCAGCAGCGGGAAAGAAATGGAAGAATTGACTGTATAAAATTATTATAGTTTATTTTTCAATGGAATTTTCATCGAGAACTAAAACATAATTTAGTTTTGAGGGTTTAATTTTGGTAAACCATTTTCATGACATGAACATTCAGTTGTTCACTTCAATGCTTATAAGTTAATTTTTGTTTAATCATAATGATTAGATGAAAATGAAGAAATAAATTGATTTTATGCATGATTTTTATTAAACGATATTAATAAATAGTTTAAAAAGCAATATCAATATTGATCCGTTGTGTTTTAGCCATAGAATTACCTTTAATAACTTAATTTACTGTTTATCACAAAACAATTGTTAACACGTTGAGTGCCATGAGACCCACCAGTGGGTTAACAAAAAAAATTTAATTCTCCTGAAAATTAATTAATAGCTTTTTTCCCGACGAAAAAACTCCATTTAACGTTTTTACGAGGGTTTAAAGTTTAATTTCAATTTTAAGGAATGTTTAAATCTACGGTAGGCCACATAAAAAATATTTTCGGTCTGAAATTTGGATGTTTGTTCCTAAGTCTATTGGCTAAAACATCTTTAAAAAACTTTTGCTGTTAAAAAAAATTGTTATAGCTCAAAACTGACCCATAAAAAAAAGTCAAAAATTTAAAAAAAAATAAATTCCAACTTTTTTAAAAAATATTAAAAAAAATAACTACAATAACTACATTTCTCATTTTTGGAAGTGTTATAGATAAATGATGGGGCTACAATATTTTTCTATATATTATTCGATCTAGTTCGTTTTCTTTGAGATATAGCTCTTCATAATAAAATATATAAAAATTTTAAAAGTTTGAACCTATAAACAAAAATATTTTATAATTTTTATATATAAAAAAAAAAAAAAAAAAAAAAAAAAAAAAAAAAAAAAAAAAAAAAAAAAAAAAAAAAAAAAAAATTTTTTTTAATTTTTTCCTCCGAGGGGTATATTTTTCAAAAAAAATTTGGATATAACGTTTTTCTAGACGTATATCAAAATCGCTTCATACAACATCTATATATTGGGGCTAAGATTGCTCATAAAATATATGTGGACCAGTGGTTTGACCCCGCTATATTTTTTTCAACTTTTGACCCCAAATATCTTCTAAACAGTTATATAAAAACGTTAGAAATATATTTCGTCGGGATAAAAAAGCTATATATACTAAAATTTCATCATCGGTCAAGAAATAAAAAAAAATAAAAATGGGGCTTGCCCTATTTTCCGGCATTCAACGTGTTAAACATTTTAATTTAATAAATTATTTTCTCTTTATACACACTATAAACACGCACCAATGCAAACTCACCTACATTCACCCACACTATATATATATATATATATATATATATATATAATATATATATATATATATATATATATATATATATATATATATATATATATATATATATATATATATATATATATATATATATATATATATATATATATATATATATATATATATATATATATATATATATATATATATATATATATATATATATATATATATATATATATTATATATATATATATATATATATATATATATATATATATATATATATATATATATATATATGAGATGGGACAAGTTGACCAGTGCTGTTTCAGCATTCTGTTTGGACCCGATAAAACTCATGTCTTGACTCTTCCGAGACTTTATTCTGCTATTAATTACTGTTTTACTTCGGTCTGAAATGACATTTCTAGCAGTGAAGACCTAATTTTATGTCGTTTTTTCATATTTTGTATTGATTAATGCTAAGATGAAATTTGAAGAGTCGGTTTGAAAGTAAAGCGTTTAAAACTCTCAAAATTTTATAGGTTTAAATAACGACTCTCATAATTCAAAAGGTTCGTTTTTTACTTCCTAAGTAATGGTATCTTTTTTGAGTTATTATTGTTTGGAAAGCATCTTAGAAAAGAAAAACAATGTATGTATATATATATATATATATATATATATATATATATATATATATATATATATATATATATATATATATATATATATATATATATATATATATATATATATATATATATATATATATATATATATATATATATATATATATATATATATATATATATATATATATATATATATATATATATAATATATATATATATATATATATATATATATATATATATATATATATATATATATATATATATATATATATATATATATATATATATATATATAATTATATATATATATATATATATATATATGTAATGGAAGTGTTAAAAACTTTATTAGTTTACAATATTCAAGAATGAGCATATCTGTCAATTCTGTGTGAAAAGTTGTCAAATGGAGTCTCCTCAAAGGACAAAGTTTACAAGATCAGAGTCCATAGTACTAACAAAATTATTAAGTGATTTTATCATATAAACCAACGTATCTTCCTACATTTTAATAAGAAAAAGGAGAGGGTAAGGAATTTTTTTTATTCGAGTCAGAACAAATTGGAAATATTTTAGATGCTTAAAACATAGTGTGATGGTGAGTAAGGCATTGTGCTGGGAGAATATAAATGAACAGAGACTGGGTGAATGAAAACATGATCATAAACACTGCAAATATAAGATCGAAAATAGTCTGGAACTGTTTCTCATTATGTTAGTGAGTCCCAATAGGAGCAAATCGTTAAAACTCTTACAGGAATGCATTAAAATATTTCTATTCGTTCCTATACCCCGTAATTCTCTCATTCATTTTCTCTAAATCAATGTTTCTCTCTCCCTCTCCCTCTCTATCTCTGTCTGTCTGTCTGTCTGTCTGTCTGTCTGTCTGTCTGTCTGTCTGTCTGTCTGTCTGTCTGCCTTCTGTCAGTCTGTCAGTATGTCTGTCTGTCTGTCTGTCTGTCTGTCTGTCTGTCTGTCTGTCTGTCTATCTGTCTGTCTATCTCTCTCTCTCTTTCTTTCTTTATTATATATATATATATATATATATATATATATATATATATAATATATATATATATATATATATATATATATATATATATATATATATATATATATATATTTTTTTTTTTTTTTTTTTTTTTTTTTTTTATGTCTTCTCCGGTGGGCAAAGGCCCAAGGCCTACCAATATCCACCGGAGTTGGGAAGCAATCGGATTCGGGGTCGCTAATTGCCGACGTGACCCGATACACGGCGTTTAAAAGTGTGCAAGTCAAAGGAAGTTGGGAAAACAGATAAAGGGAGTGTGTTCCAGACTTTACCAGTAGAGTACATGTAAGATTGAGCATAGCGGTTAAGTCTATAGACTCTATATATATATATATATATATATATATATATATATATATATATATATATATATATATATATATATATATATATATATATATATATATATATATATATATATATATATATATATATATATATATATATATATATATATATATATATATATATTATATATATATATATATATAATATATATATATATATATATATATATATTATTATATATATAAATAATATATATGAGGATTAAATAATTAATACGCAGTTTATTATACTCAATATTATATATTTTGTAGCAATTAATTTTTCCTTTTTTCGTTTCATTGATGAGAAAAAACTCATTCTCATGACTTCCAAAAAGTATCCAATAAAATATTGATATTGTAATCATAATTGCTTATGATATATCGATTAATCACCAAATAAATATCGATAAAATTGTTTAAATATTAACTGAATCATTGTTAA
>SEYY01020102.1:25000-27500 GCA_009176605.1 Armadillidium nasatum
TTCCAGAACGCTATTGCTCAACCCTTACCTTACAACTCTTACCCTTCAGTCATATTGTCCCTTCAGTACTATTGTACTGGATTTTAAAGTTGTATACATCATTTAAACTTTTCTTTTCATTCTTTTCATTTTAGAAGATTCCACAGATATTCTTGCTACTCTATATACCCAAACTTCTTTAAGACTAAGGTATTCTCTCTTTTAAAGTTATTTTTACTCTCTTTTGGTTAAAAACCAAGAAGGCATAAGTTTCTGACTGTCTCGAGTGAAGTACTTAAATCTTGTGCTTCTCAGATTTCAACTTAACCTTGTAAATAAATTTCTTTCTTCTTATCAACTTCAACCTATACTTTTCCCTTTAACTTTTCAGCTTTTCAACATCTGGAATATCCCTTTAACTTTTGTTCTTCTCAAATTTTTGGAATCTATCTAAAATAAGAAAATTTGGAAATATCTTAAATTTTATAAGCTTAACCCAAATACCAATTATGAATAACGTAAATAGTTTTCTATTGGTGATATTTTCAGTCTCTCTGACTCTTGATCCTCTGCTCTTTGGTAACTCTGTTAATCTTTTGCAATGATGTTAGACATATCGGAGGCTTTCGATAGAGATTGGAACAGAAATTTTATTTTTTGAACTTCCCTCTTCCGGTATCCATCTGATTTCAATGCAATTCCTATCGTTTTATAGATGCTGTTGTTTAGAGCTATCGTTCACACCTTAAATAAATAAATAGAGTTCCTTAGAGCTTCTTTCTATCACCAACTCATATCCTACTTTATTTCAATGATCTCCTATCTGTTGCTTCATCTTCTACCCACTCGATGGCAAATGACTCCACCCTTTATTACTCTTTCCATTTAGAAAGAAAATAATTGATACTTTGAACAACTTGTCTTCTCTTGTCTCTAGTTAGGGAAAAACACATTTCTATATCTTTATGCTCATCCTAATATTTCAAAAAACAAGAATATATATTCTTATAAGATATTCTTCGAAAATACTAAATTTAAATCTTTTTCATTTCTAAATATTTTTATGGTTTTCTTTCCGCGTGATCTTTCTTGGAAAAGAAGAAATAATAATATATATATATAATATATATATATAATATAATATATATATATATATATATATATATATATATATATATATATATATATATATATATATATATATTCCGCAATATAATTGGATATATCAATTACGTATCATGCAATCGATAAAAACTTTCAAAGGAAAAACTTTGTATTGAATGCAGAACCTTTTCTGAGCGCCATACAGGCGACTATCTTGAAACTGTATTTGAAAAGATGCTGACAAAATGGAAGATTTCATTAAATGAAGTGCACTGCGTAGTCAGGGATTCGGGAACAAATATAAAAAAGCACTTTCTCTGTAAAGAGTAAAAGTAGATTTTTTGCACACCAAACTAAGATAGTAGTTAAAAATTAAATTATGGTCAAAAATGTGTATCCGATTTACCAAATAGGTTAATTGTACGCCAACTCAATGAGCTGAAGAAAATACAAACAAGATTAAATGTTCGTCCACTTTCTGTCATGCAAGATATTCAAACACGCTGGAATAGTAGTTTGCAAATGCTTGAGAGGATGAGCGAAATTAATGAGGCCATTTGCCTTTATGCTTCAAGCAGCACAAAAATAAAGCCTCTAACAGCTGACGAAAATGACATTTTAAATAATTTATTAATCCTTAAGCCTTTTAAAGAATTAACAATTATAAGTTCAGCTGAATCATGTTTGTCAGATGTGATACCACTTGTTTTCAACATTGAAAGTTGTGTTAACAAAATGTTATTAAGTCTAAGGGAGTTTCAAGGATGACTGAAACATTATGAAGGAGATGAACGACAGATTTGAAAACCAGGAAAAAATGATGCTTATACAATTGCAACCTTTTTAGATCGGTACAAAACAAAATTTTAAACCACTTGTTTCTCAGAATTTAAAATCAAATTAGGATGCTTATGCGATGAGATAGAAACAGCTAAAATAACGCCTTTCAAGAAAAAGCAAAAACTCTCAGATACAAAAGAAACAATATCTGTTAGCTTAAGCGTTGTTAAATCAATGAAAGATCTTTTATTTCCAGCAGCGATGAAGAATCACAGTCAGAAGTGTCAAAGGATACAATATCGATTATTGAAAATTATCTGAAACTCCCACGTTTGGAGCAGATAAAGACAAATGGTTTGGTGGAGAGATAATTGCAAAAGTTTTTTTCTTGCTGAGCTAAGGATATTTAGCATGTCCTTCAACTAGTGTTGCTAGTGAGCGTCTTTTCAGTGGAGCAGGCCTCATTTACGACGAAAAGCGAACCAAACTTTCACCTGAAAGACCCAAGCTTTTATTTCTAAAAATAACTTACCATTATTAACTTCAAATGGAATATGTGAAACTGTGAAGTGTGATAATATATATAATGGTGGAGGTTGGGGAAAGAGGTTGGTGGGTGTTCAAGATTGGGTCCCCG
>SEYY01020102.1:67500-72500 GCA_009176605.1 Armadillidium nasatum
GAAAGACCTAAAATTGCATATATGAGGAAGTCTATTTCTTTTCTTAATGAAGATTGACGTAATATAAATATATTTCCAACATAAATATCAAGTTAAATGCTCACGTGTTAGAATATGTGTATAGACTATACGTATATTCTAACAAAATATGGAATAACCAAGTTATTGAGATATATATGCATTGCATTATATATATATATATATATATATATATATATATATATATATATATATATATATATATATATATATATATATATATATATATATATATATATATATATATATATATATATATATATATATATATATATATATATATATATATATATATATATATATATATATATATATATATATATATATATATATATATATATATATATATATATATATATATATATATATATATATATATATATATTTAATTCATGAATATAATTATATATAACATTACATAATATAAGTTTCTATGGGAAAATCTGATTCATTTTTATAGTAAAAATTATGATTATTTTATGTAATCTCAGATGATCTGATTCTGACATGTTAATATTTCCTTGGACCTTTTTTTTAATGAATATTTATATATATATATATATATATATATATATATATATATATATATATATATATATATATATATATATATATATATATATATATATATATATATATAATAAAAGGAGGAGGAAGAAAACAAAGGTCTCCATGACGACAAAGTAAGTCAAATACTTGAACTAGTTTTCAAGTTTTGCTTGCTGAAGAAGTAGAAAAAAAAATCCCTTTAAAAATCCGAGTTTATTTATTCTGAACTTATTACTTAAAAAGAGCATTTGCTTATATGTAGGATAGACAGTCATATATATATATATATATATATATATATATATATATATATATATATATATATATATATATATATATATATATATATATATATATATATATATATATATATATATATATATATATATATATATATATATATATATATATATATATATATATATATATATATATATATATATATATATATATATATATATATATATATATATATATATATATATATATATATATATATATATATATATATATATATATATATATATATATATATATAATATATGCTAGAAGTTCATTTCAAGTAATGAAGAACTGCTAGAAGTTCTTTGTATGTTAAGAAATGATTGTTGCGAGTATCTAAAGTCATTATGACTTAATAAGGCCATGAAACTTAGGGAAAAAAAATTTCCAATTGTTCTGATTATAAAAAGAAAGAAAGATCCGAGTTTAGAAGAACGTAAGAGCTTGTAAAATTTACAATTTGGAAAAACGACTTTATTGACTGTCTTTACTTTTCACTCTTAAAGAATTAGAAATAAAAAATAAACAAGGATTGAAAATAATATGTGGTAAGTGTTAGTTATTATGAACAATCAAAAACAACATAGATCTTTACTCACAGACCAATTAATTATTGCTGGTGTTTCTCGGTGTTCATTCGTAATCATTTTGAATAATTAGTGACTTATTCATTGAAGTTGAGCAAATATTAATAACTGTGCTTTTATTTTGAGCAATTTGGTAAATAAATTGTGAAAATCAATTATCACTTTTATATTAGATATTTTCTTTTAAATTGGGATTATATATATATATATATATATATATATATATATATATATATATATATATATATATATATATATATATATATATATATATATATATATATATATATATATATATATATATATATATATATATATATATATATATATATATATATATATATATATATATATATATATATATATATATATATATATATATATATATATATATATATATATATATATATATATATATATATATATATATATATATATATATATATATATATATATATATATATATATATATATATATATATATATATATATATATATATATATATATATATATATATATATATATATATATATATATATATATATATATATATATATATATATATATATATATATATATATATATATATATATATATATATATATATATATATATATATATATATATATATATATATATATATATATATATATATATATATATATATATATATATAGGGTATGTATGTGTTTGTGTGCTTGAATATATGAAATGTAGAATGTTTTGTTCTTTATGAACCTCAGATTAATCAGAAAGATGAAAGAGAGAAACGTACTTTTACATCTTTTATTTTTCTTTTTCTTTTTTTTTTTTTTTAAATATTAAAACCGTTTCCAACTTTCCTTTTCATCTCTTTCACAGTTATGAATTTCATATTTTGCAGCTATTTTCAACAAAAAAAATTTTCCTTCTTCTTATTCTTCTACTTCTATTTTTCTTCTTCTTCTTCTTCTTCTTCTTCTTCTTCTTCTTCTTCTTCTTCTTCTTCTTCTTCTTCTTCTTCTTCTTCTTCTACTTCAATTTTTATTCTTTTTTTAAGTGAGAAACGCAAAAAAATATTAAATTTACTATAAAATAGAGACTAATAAGCCTATTCCCTTTCCTTTATCGACGGAAATCAATGCATTATTTGTGTCGGAATCGATAATTTAATTTTCCATTTTAACTGAGTTTGAAGGAGAAGAAGAAGAATATTTTTAAGAGCATTCTTTCTTTTGCTCCATTCTCTGATTCAGTTGATTTGAATGTTTTCATGTGCTTCTATTTGAGACCTTTCGGCCTTTAAATTGGGCTGAAGTTTTTGAAAAGTTTCTACGAGAGGTGATATTAAAATTATACTTCTCTATCTCACAAACTTTAATTAGAAATTTCAATTCTCTCGAAAAATCAGACCATTTTAGTTTTTTTTTCTCTCGTCTTTCTTTCTTTCTTTTAAATTCAAATTCAGATCACATTTTTATATCCTTAATCGATAAGGGCAACTTTTTAGGTAGTTTCTACCTAAGATCAGCATAATGAGTCAAACCAAAGCCTTTAAATCACTTGAGTTAATAACCCTTACACTGCAAAAAAATGTCCTAACGAATCGTTGGGACAAGTCTCAAAAATGTAACAGTAAAATTTTCAATACAGAAAAGAAATGTTAATATAACAAAGTCGCTTCACCGATTATTTTCTAATAAAATATAACTGAAAAAAAAGTTTGTTGTGACATTTTTCCTTTGTCCCAACGATTGATTCATTAGGACAATTTTTGCAGTGTACTACCATTATGCCACATGAGCAGCATTTTTACAAAGAATATCCTTGAATCAATGAGAAATAGCTTTAAAGCCAAATAAAAATAGAAAATAATATAAATAAATAGTAAGGAATATAAAAAAAAAAAAAAAAAAATTCCCATTAAGCAATTAAATACTAAAAAATATTTCTTACATTTTTTAATATGAAAAACCCAAAAAATACTATTAATAAAACACACTGTATGATCATATAAAACCCTAAATTAAAATTAATCACAATATGGCTTGTCACCCCAATAAAATACATTAACAAAGCAAAATGATTTTGTAAAACACTAAACAAATATACTAAAACACTTTATGACGTTCATATATATATATATATATATATATATATATATATATATATATATATATATATATATATATATATATATATATATATATATATATATATATATATATATATATATATATACCTTAATATTGGAAATACATATATGAGCTTGCTTCAGCAAAATTAATATTACAAAATAACCAATAAGATCTTCTAAATCACTAAATTAATTAATATTAGCTAAACAAAATTAATTCCTTTATTATACACGAAATAAAAAATACAATATGACTATATAATATATTGTGCACAGACCTAAAATTAAAATATAAAACACTATATGTACATCACCTATAAAATTAGTAGCACTGCATGATCTTGTACTCCATTAAATTAATACTAACAACACAAAATGTGCATTTCTTCACCAGGAAATTAGTAACTGCGTGATTATGTAAACATTAAATTAATATTAACAACACAGAATATATACTTCTTCATTAGTAAATTAATTTTAGAAATATACTATTTGAGCTAGTATAACTGCAAGTAAAACAAAGAATGAATAAACATTTCTCAAATAGTTTAAAAGATTCGCACTAAACATAAAAAATAAAATTTTCTTTCCATGGGTTGGAAAAATTATCTTAACATGAAAATATATTAAGATAATTGAATTATTCTTTCCAAGAAGTTGCCGACTCATCAAAATTATGGAATTACAACCAACTCGTCCAATTTGCAAATATTTTTAATAAAATTCAAAAAAAAAAAGTTTTTATAAAACGAAACAAAATGAGTGTTTTAAATTCAAAAGTTTTTGAAAATTTAATACGAAACTTTTTTTTTTAATTAATTAAAAAAATATTTTAAAATAATAAAAGTTTTTGTTTTAATTAAACGGAAACTAGACCTTTAATTGAAATTTTGGTTTAGAATTGGTGAACCATAAACGAGACTTAATTATTTTAATAAAGGGTTGAAATATTTCTGTCTCACCTTCAGGCTTCAAAGCACACACACACAAATATACCTACCTACACACCTATGCACACACACACACACACACACATATATATATATATATATATATATATATATATATATATATATATATATATATATATATATATATATATATATATATATATATATATATATATATATATATATATATATATATATATATATATATATATATATATATATATATATATATATATATATATATATATATATATATATATATATATATATATATATATATATATATATATATATATATATATATATATATATATATATATATATATATATATATATATATATATATATATATATTATATATATATATATATATATTTATTTACAAAAACTCTTCAATTAATTAATTTTTAAATTACATATAATGTTAAAGCATAGGAAAATGGGGGAAAAAAATAAATTATGGAAAACTATCCTTT
>SEYY01020102.1:77500-85000 GCA_009176605.1 Armadillidium nasatum
TATATATATATATATATATATATATATATATATATATATATATATATATATATATATATATATATATATATATATATATATATATATAAATATATATATATATATATATATATATATATATATATATATATATATATATATATATATATATATATATATATATATATATATATAATATATATATATATATATATATATATAATATATATATATATATATATAAGTATCGATTTCGGTAGTTCAATTTTCTTGAAAATGTTAATTTATGTTATGTTATGTTATATTGTTATATTATGTCATGTATGTTATATCATTTCATGTTATGCTATGTTAGGTTATATTCTCTTTTGTTGTAATTTTATGTTACATAAAATTAGGTTAGGTTAGGAAATTCTAAGTTAGGTTTGATTAGGTGAGGTTAGTGAAAATATTTCATTTTAATACTATTGTATAAGTGAAAAACGTCAATGTTATTCATTTCCTAATAATCCTATGTCTTTCACACAAACCTCAACTTTTCAGAGGTTATTGACTGAAAATTTTAGGACTATAAATAATGATCATTAATTTGTTCAGGCTCAGATCATAGTAATCGCCAATTACCTATGATTAAAATGATTACCTACTATTATATTGAATATTGATTAGAGGAATTCAATGTAGACCAAATGAAAAATCCCTCATTCGCCTTATATATATTTACTGTATATATATATATATATATATATATATATATATATATATATATATATATATATATATATATATATATATTATATATATATATATATATATATATATATATATATATATATATATATTTTTTTTTTTTTTTTTTTTTTTTTTTATAATGGATATGTATTACATGTTATTTACTTAGAGAATAGGTAAAAAGAAATATAACTTAGTAAAACACTTTAAAAATTACAATATTACAATATTGATAATAATAATATAATAATAATAATAATAATAATAATAATAATAATAATAATAATAATATAAAAAAAGTTACCCATTTTACCTGCCAATTTATGATAACGTTATCGAATTAAAACTCTTAATTAATATAAAAAAGTAAGTTAAAAAAAAAAAGAACAATTCATTTATCTTTTTCATTTTTCTTTAGAAAATGAGTGGAAAAAATTCAATATTCTTTTCGAACTTCAACGATAAAATATTTTTAAAAAGAAATAGAGAAGAAAATATTTAAAAAAAAAAAAAAAAATAAAAAAAAAAAAAAAAAAAATAAAATATATATTATATATATATATATATATATATATATATATATATATATATATATATATATATATATATATATATATATATATATATATATATATATATATATATATATATATATATATATATATCCATTACAACTGCTTTTCGTAATGCCAGTTTAACAAGCTTTAATCTCTGCCCTTTCATTTGTCTATTTTTAAAATTAGTTTCTTTTTAAAGGAATAAAGTAATCATTTACCTCAATTTAAAAATCAAAACATATTATTCAAATGTTTTAATATTTCGTCCATGGGCTTTCAATTTGTAGAGAAAATTTCTAAATTTCTTTAATCTAGTTCGAAATTTTAATTTTCTTTTTTTAGCTGACCTAATTTTCCTATTCAATTTTCTTTTTTTAGCTGACCTAATTTTCCTATTCAAAATTGAACTAAATCGTTTTAGAGAATAATAACTCCATTCAAATATTTTTTTCAAGATACAAAAGTAAATTGTAATGAAAAGGAAGCCTTTGCAAATTGGTGCTATGATAAAGTCAGACAAGGCAAAAAAAATTTTTGGTTTTTCTTTGAACAAAAGAAAGAGAAAAAGTTCGTTGATTTTAAATTTGAAATCAAAATTGGTGTAGCACATTAAATTTTTGGGGTTATCGCTACAAGTTTATCTTAGTAATATTCAAGGGAAAAAGATTTATAAACGCTGAGTACTCAATTCCTTTCTAGTATTCTCAAAAATGTTTACGAAGTACTGGTCTTCCGTTGTGAAAATTCCGAGAAATCACTCGTCATGTTGAGGTTTGGCTGACCTTCATGTCCTATTTCCATTTCAGATATATCCTGGTAAAATCTCTCCAATGTTAATCACTAGCGGCACCAAGAGTTTTTGGGAAAAATCTAGATGACAATGCAAAAAGTCTTTCCAAAGACATCAGGTGTCGAATTATTTGTAATACCGTCAACATTGTTTGTTGATTAAATCAACAAAGTTTTCTGATTTATGGGATAATAGAAAGATTTGGGTAACTAACACGTACAATAATAATGCATATTGGGAACAGATTTAACAATATGAAGTCCCATTCAATCAGCAACTTTTGACTCACATTATCTCTAAATTTATAAAATTTCTGGTATTAGGTCTCATGAGAATGACTAAGTTTTAGTTGTGGTACTTTTTCGGTATCGCTTTTCTTTTCTGGGCTGGGTCCCTGCCTATATCATTTACAGAATGTTCTTCATGAAATAATCATAGCTATCATAAAGAAGTACGAATCACCTTTTGTGCTTTTAACAGTGGTGTATCCTACAGTGTAAAAGGAGAAATCCTGTGTTCCTCTAATTTAGGACTGTCTATAGGCTGTAATGGCTGCTATTATCATAATTGTTCCAAAGATGTAATAAGAACATATCTTTGATATATTCTTGTTGAGATTCTAGAATGAGGAAAATCTTTGAAAATCTTCAAAATATTTCACTTTTTTGATCTATTGGAAAATTAATTCTTTTCAGAATGGAATTCGTTGACTCGTACGTTCCTTTCTTCCCCTCAGAATTAGCCACGGGAAGGGACAGGTCTTCGTTGTTGTTGTGCAAATAAAACGCTTTAAATCAGTTTCATTTCCTTTTGTAAACAATATTCAATCTTGAGTCATCTGGTCATGTCTTAATTTATGTATGAGATTAATGACGTCAAGGAAAGAAACAAGAATTAATTTCTTGTTTACAAATTGAAACAAATCCTTTATAAAAATTTTTGTCCTTATTGTACAAAGTTTTATTGATTCAGTTTAGAGGCCAAAAATGCTTCTGATTTTGCCATTGATGGTTAGATTTCTCCTTTATATATTCATGTTGATTTAAAAAATGTAGCCCAGTTTCTGTAGATTCTGCAGAATTTAGTGCGATCCGAAGACCCCTGGTCAGAAGATAAATCTTATTCATGTGAATCAGTAGATAGAGAAGTAGAATAAGAATATCTGAACAATGTGGAACAGAATCTAAAATTTAACTATTAGTCTGCAAATTAAATTTTTTACCTCTATTCCAGACATGCTAGAAAAATTCCGATTTGTATTTGGAATCATAATATTAATTTTAATCTAGATCATATTTCTTTTCCACTGGTGAAAAATCTTTGTTTCACAGTTGTAATTTGCAAGCATCAATCAAATTACAAGACCGAAATGGTAAGACAAAAACTCATCACAAATTTCATGCTTCTAAAAGACAAACACCAAAGAGTTATTTATCTACCATCATTAAAATTCTACTCAGTCGCTCGATGTTCATACTTCGTAACATCAGAGTGACATATAACTTTGTAATATACACCCCACTCAAAAACATCCACATATAACGTACACACATACACACACACACACAGTTATACATATATATATACACACACACACACACATATATATATATATATATATATATATATATATATATATATATATATATATATATATATATATATATATATATATATATATATATATATATATATATATATATATATATATATATATATATATATATATATATATATATATATATATATATATATATATATATATATATATATATATATATATATATATATATATATATATATATATATATATATATATATATATATATATATATATATATATATATATATATATATATATATATATATATATATATATATATATATATATATATATATATATATATATATATATATATATATATATATATATATATATATATATATATATATATATATATATATATATATATATATATATATATATATATATATATATAAATATAATATATATATAAAATTTTTTTTTTTTTTAATTTTTTTAAATTTAAATTTTTAATTTTTAAATTTAAAAAAAAAAAAAAAATTTTGCAAAATTTTATTTTATGTTCCAGCAAAAAAAAAATGAAATTCAAACAAAATTTTCAAAAAAAAAAAAAAAATAATGACAAAAAAATAAAAAAAAAAAAAAAAAATAATTAAAAAAAATACTTAATTTATATTTTTTCGGAGCCTCCGAAATTTCGTTTGTGCTCGTAAAGCTTTAGTTGTTAATTATAATCAAGGCTTGCGTCGTTATTTAATAATATATATATATATATATATATATATATATATATATATATATATATATATATATATATATATATATATATATATATATATATATATATATATATATATATATATATATATATATATATATATATATATATATATATATATATATATATATATATATATATATATATATATATATATATATATATATATATATATATATATATATATATATATATATATATATATATATATATATATATATATATATATATATATATATATATATATATATATATATATATATATATATATATATATATATATATATATATATATATATATATATATATATATATATATATATATATATATATATATATATATATATATATATATATAGTGTGTGTGTGTGTGTGTGTGTGTGTGTGTGTGTGTGTGTGTGTGTATAACGATGAGAATTTTGAGAAATAGAGGAGGGGTTAAAAAATATAAAACTCAAAAGCAACCACAGAGAATGCTAAGAAGTTAGCAATAATTTATACCTGCATAGTAAATAAATCTGTCTAAATCTTATGAAATTATACTTCCTAATCATCATCATCAATTGATTTGACAAATAAACTTTCCTTAAGTTTAGCAACATTGTTAGAATTATAAATTTTAGCTACAATAAAATAAAAAGAAAAAAGAAAAAAAGAAAAATACGAAGGGATATATATATATATATATATATATATATATATATATATATATATATATATATATATTATATATATATATATATATATATATATATATATATATATATCAGTGATAGACGGAATCCGGCGACTTTCGAATCAAAATCATATTCCAGAAAATTTGAATCCGAATCCATGAAAAAATCGTCGAATCAGGATTCCAATCCACCTATGACTGATATATATATATATATATATATATATATATATATATATATATATATATATATATATATATATATATATATATATATATATATATATATATATATATATATATATATATATATATATATATATATATATATATATATATATATATATATATATATATATATATATATATATATATATATATATATATATATATATATATATATATATATATATATATATATATATATATATATATATATATATATATATATATATATATATATATATATATATATATATATATATATATATATATATATTTAAAAATTTATTTATTTAGTTTTCATAATCATATGATAAGACCAAAATTGAACTTATAAACATTGAAGTGAGCAACTGAACGTAATAAATGGTTTACCATAATTAGAAAACTTATAACTAAATTACGTGTTAGTTCTCGATGAACATTCCATTGGAAAATAAACTATAATAATTTTATACAGTCAATTCTTCCATTTCTTTCCCGCTGCTGCAGCGTCTATCGTGTAGTAATTAAGTGTGCAAAAGAGAGTGGTTGGTATGTGGCGTGTGAAGAAGAAATAGAAGTTTCGTGAAATATGTGTCCTAATTTCAGTACAAAACTCTCATAACTCATACTATTTTGGTCTTTAAATTTTCAACATATTTCTCACTTCATTCTCTTTAAGGTTATTCCAAAGTATTTAAAGTTATCAAGTACTCGTATAAATATTCAAGACTTAACTAGAACGACTTTAAACATTAAATTCATTAATAATTAAGAGTTTATATATATATATATATATATATATATATATATATATATATATATATATATATTATATATATATATATATATATATATATATATATATATATATATATATATATATATATATATATATATATATATATATATATATATATATATATATATATATATATATATATATATAGAAATTTAATTTATATGATAATCATCGTAAAGCGAACGTTTGACTTCCCAAAAGTTGCGATATAAGTGTAAAATATCCTCCTAAATTCAATGTAATAGAAAATTCAAAGGATAAAAAGAAGAGAAAAAGGGAAATTTGAATCGAGCATCAAAGGTGTTTTGCGACTATTCTCTGCAGTGAATGAATAATTGAAGATGTTATCTAAAAATAAATGTATTTCTGGGTCACGATACAAAATATCAAATATCGATTATAAATCGATTATCGGGTCATAATTCAAGGAATCAAATATCGATTATTGGGTTATGAAATAAGACAAGAAATATCAATCACTTATCTCTGTTTGTATTTGGATGAATTAAATTATTATTATTACTATTATTTTTTTTATCGAAGCATTTTATATAATTTATGGTTTCCATTAAGTGTTATTTGCCGAAAGGAACATGGTTATGTGGGTCATGGATCGAAACGTCAAATTTCTCTCTCTCTCTCTCTCTCTCTCTCTCTCTCTCTCTCTCTCTCTCTCTCTCTCTCTCTCTCTCTCTCTCTCTCTCTCTCTCTCTCTCTCTCTCTCTCTCTGATCTCATTTTGCATGCATTATGCCTGATTTAACAGATCTAAGAGATAAATGTCGAATAAAACTTTATTTCCAGTTTCATATTGATGTTATATATATATATATATATATATATATATATATATATATATATATATATATATATATATATATATATATATATATATATATATATATATATATATATATATATATATATATATATATATATATATATATATATATATATATATATACGTTGTGTTAAAAAGATTACTCGTATCTCTTTCAACTTTTGCGACATTTTCATGTATCATGTAAGGAAATATTTGGTACAAAAAGCAAAATATATACATTGGAAACTGTACATAAATATTTATTTTCTGCCTTACTCAACGTGTCATGCAAAGTCAGCAACTTTTGTAATTGAGGTATTTAAAAATGCGAATGGATGTAAATAATGTATAGTAAAACGAATAAAATGAATAAAGCGAGTTTGATAGTTGGTGTTATTTAGAAAAGTGTAGAAGGAAAAATAATAATAATTTACCAAAGAATAACAAAGATTCACTTTAATTACTCATATTTTTTTGCCAGTAAACAAAATAATATTTGATGAATCCATCTCTCAATATTTCTCATTTCTTTCATTTTTATTGCTTACACCTTTTTGCATATGATCCCCTCATCTGTAAATCAAATTAAATTTTTTAGGGGAAAATAAAAAAAG
>SEYY01020102.1:87500-88893 GCA_009176605.1 Armadillidium nasatum
ATTTTTATCAAAACGTGGCAAATTTTCGATAGAATGTGGACAGGTTATTCTGCTGAATTTGCTCTAATAATTTTTGCAATACCAAACTTGTAAGAATTAATCATTTTTAGGAAACCTTATTTTATTGAAACTTGAACGAAAATGAAATGAAATAATAATAAGCTCGAAGGGAAAAATATATTCGCAAATAAAAGATCTCTTCGATTTTGGATAAAATTGTAACTTTTGCTCTCTAAAGAAACACCGCAGTAACAAAAGAACTTTGTCTTCTCACGAACCCCAACAAGGGATCTTTTTAGTTTAGCTTTACTCAGATAAAACTGACACGCTATATACAAATATGAATTTGAAAAGCGAAAAGTTGCTTTTAAACGGAAGAAATAAAGTCTAAGCTATTGAAGATGGAACAAAAGCTCAATTGATTAATTAATTTTCCTTAAATTTATGTCCAATAGGCATATAATTATGTCTAACATTTTCCAAAATGTCATTTGCTTATGTATTAGAAATCATGAATATCAATGAGGTAACCAAATATTTCTCTTCGTTTTACAATTTTTCGGTTAGCCAAGCACAACTCCTGAAAAATTTAAAGAAGTACAGATCGTAAGAAATGTTTTATTTCTAATCATAAGTGCAATAAAATCTATATCCGATAGCATGTTTAGGAGTTTGAAATTAGTCATCAATTCTTTGCACACTTTTACGCGTTTTGGTTTGCATGAGAAAATTCTGCATTAATTCGCAAAAAAAGGACGAAGTGTTGGAAGTATCTGCTTTAATAATGTTTGGCAAGAATTTTCAAAATTCTTTTATATCTTAGAAGAATTACAGCCATTCATGCAGTTTTTCGCAAAACAAAAATAGTTCAGATAATAAATATTCAAGGGGCCATGCATCACAGTTCTGACTTTATTACCAATCATCTTACAGTATATAATAAATATTTAGAGCGAAAACATTTTCGAAATTCATGGTGAATTGCATCACATTTAAATATAAAATTCTACAGAAAGAAGTGAAAATATCTCATAAAGAAAGTGGTAAACTAGAATCCGAAATGTTTAAATGAAACCTGCATTCAAAAAACTTTTGCAATAAATTTTTAAATACAATTACCATAAAATAAATGAGGTCATAAACCAGTGAACTGAGAACTTTATTTTTAGATATAAAAAAAAGCTATATATTAGCTCAAAATAAATGTATACTTCCATTCTTATATTTTGAAAACATGGTTGTTCTCGATGACTTAAAACTCAAATTCCTCATCTATCTTTTCATCTAACAAAGCATCTCTTAGAAAACCAAACCAAACTTTCATCTGTTCTTATTACCCAATGTGTCTTTTATTGTCATCTTTCCTGTATAGTTATCATCACATTATCATAAT
>SEYY01020103.1:0-47500 GCA_009176605.1 Armadillidium nasatum
ATACGCGCATGTAAACACTCACATATGTGCGTAGTTTTTATATGAATTAAATGTGTATTCCTTGCATCCCACAGACTCGCATAACTGTACTTTTGGAGTTGTCAATTCGTTTTTATTGAAACTTTAATAATATTTTATTAAATTGTAATTACTTCTCATTCCTTTATTAAAATTCATTAAATATGTAATAAAAATTTAATGACATCTTACTTTTAATAATAAAAGTAATGATTTGAAACTTTAATTAAATAAAATAATTCGTCTGGCGACAGTTGGAACCCAGCACTCAGAGAAGAGTCAATGACAAGGTTGCCAATCTTTCCTAATTATCTTTATAATAATTATTAAATGGACTATAAAATGGAAATATCTTTCATATTGACAATTATTTTAATACATTATGTATAGATTGAAATTATTTGTCCTTCTGAGATGGTTTTAGTGTGGAAATGGTTGTTGAATGAAAAATTTAACAGTTGTTTACGATACCTTTAAGGTTGGTAGAATTTGTTGTGAGAAGGGAAATGGCCGCTTCATTTGTGTTTCTAATTTTAACGCATTTGAGTTTTTGAATGGGTTGGAAACGTTTTTCTTCAACAGGGGAGATGTTTAAAACAAACAAAATTACATATTTTAATTTTATTAAATATATGTAACTATTTATTATTTTTAAAGATTTACAAACTTATTTTTGCTGTTAGTCTGGTGATATTTAGCATCAATTTTAGAGTAATTTGTAGTAAAAATACCTTGATTAAGAAAGGTGATTTAGGAATGTTTTAGAGAACGGGAATAAATCAAAGAAAACTATTATTTTATGGGTAATTGAAGCTTTTACATCGTAACCTGTGGTTATTTGGTTGAATTAAAAATTAGAAAAAAACACACATACTTCTCCTGTTAAGAGATTTTCTTGTTTTTATTTTAAGAAATAGATTACTTTTCCGTCGTCTGTCGGAGTATAAATAGAAAAAAATTAGCATACTCCGGCATTCTAGGACATTCTTCCTTATAAGAAGGTTTTAGAATTTTTAACCTGCGAATATTATGGAACTGTAAATTACCTCCCTTATATCATTTTAAAGCGTTTATTTAGTTCCATTATTTTAAATTTGATTCGCAGGTTAAATTATCTTTATTACTTTTTTGCATAGTTGTTTTAAACTACTGCAATTCCTAGTTAGGTTTAAAACTCTGATTCTAATCAGAGGAGGCTTAAGCCAGGGTCTGGTTATGCTTTTTTTTTATAAATAACCAGACGGAAAAAATTTATTACCTTTGCACGATTTGGTTTAATTCTTAGTTAGGTTTTTTTTCGGTACGCCTCACTTATTTCCGGTAAGTTAAGAAGAAAAGAAAGTACCGAGTGTTTTTTCTATCAACTTAATTCTGAAGTTGTTGTCTTTTTAGGATTTTCCAGCTTTGAGAAAGGAGGAATTCGTACAGATTCCCCTTCTCCGGTGAGTCCTTAAACGAAAATCCTATTAAGACTTCAACTTAGTCTTTCCTTATTTAGTTGACTTCCTACGCGAAGTTGCAGAATTTTGAGTTTTGTCTTGAATTCTGCAATTTCCTACGTTGAAAAAAAGTCAACTAATTTATCTTCTAGATTCATCTTTTTATTTTTTTTCAGATGTGAGGTAATCATCAGTAGTTTAGGGAATTTCGGTTTATTCAAGTCCTATCCTATCTCTCTTACTATCTTTCGGTGAGACTTAAAACACCTTTTCTTCGGTGTTTAAAAAAAATTTCAATCACAGCCTTGCTTACAACCTATGATACACAATAGGATTTTTTTATTGTTTGTTTATTAGAATCATTTACACTTATAAATTGTTAGGTTACATTTGAGTTATTATTTCAGTAATATTTATAATGAGTTCTTGGTAGATAAAATAAATCTACTTATTATAAGATCCACTCTAGAATTAATGGAGTGACTTGTAAATAAAATATTTATTGTAAATATTAAGAGTTTGTTGTTTTTAAATAAGACAAACAGATACTTAATTTTAACTTAGTTCTAAGTTAAAAATTAGTTTATTTACACTCTTAGTATTCAGATGTAAATAAAGCTATTTACTGAATAAACTTAAAGTTTATATAAAAATAATAGACTCTTTAACTTATAAGTTAGACATTATTAATTAAGTTAAGATTTTACTATATTATTTAGTTATATATTGACGCTTTAACTATATTATATTATATTTATTTATTTACAAATTATTTATTATATTATATTTATTTTTTGGTTTATTTAAATACATTTCTGTATCCATAATCAAATATTAACGTAACGTCAATAACATTTGGATTATATTTTATTTATTATATTCATTACAGATTCCTTTTACTATCCTTATAATAAAAATAAACATAAAAATTATTCTCCCTTTTATCCTCTAACTTTCTTCAGTTCTGAAGGATTGTCTCTTCAGTTAATTTCGGATCAAGCCATTCTTAAATATCTTAGAGTATAGTTTTCACAATTCTTTTGAGATGGTTTGGTTCGAAAGGAGAGGGTAGGAAGGCTAAAGTTTTATTTTAAATAGATTATTTATTTTTAATATACTTTCAAAAATAAATAAAAAGACCCAATCTTTGGCTGTTCCTTTGTGGTCTGACGAAAGGGGGTCATTTCAATTGAAGAAAACAAAGGAATAGGTGAAATGTGCTCCGAATGAAGCTTAGAGTTGACAACTAGAGTTGTTAATTCTCCTCATTTGCATTTCTCAATATAATTCGAAATACAGTCCACTACCATCTTTTAAATGCAAATGAGTGTATCCTTTAAATTAAAATTATATTAATCATTTCTTCATTCGGAAGTAAACTAGGTCAGGAGGTTGTCAGGGAGGGAAAATATTTTTTTGCTTTTTTCTTTTCTGATAATCTCATGATTATTGGTTTACTACAGTATAATATCTATATATATATATATATATATATATATATATATATATATATATATATATATATATATATATATATATATATATATATATATATATATATATATATATATATATATATATATATATATATATATATATATATATATATATATATATATATATATATATATATATATATATATATATATATATATATATATATATATATATATATATATATATATATATATATATATATATATATATATATATATATATATATATATATATATATATATATATATATATATATATATATATATATATATATATATATATATATATATATATATATATATATATATATATATATATATATATATATATATATATATATATATATATATATATATATATATATATATATATATATATATATATATATATATATATATATATATATATATATATATATATATATATATATATATATATATATATATATATATATATATATATATAATATATATATATATATATATATATATATTCAGATATGGTTCAGATGTCATTGGAGTAAGACGTGCTAAAAAGAGAAGAAACAGTAAGATTTTAGAAGGAAAACACCAAGAAAGAGAAGAAAGATGGTAATCTGAAGAGTAAAAAATAAACTCACAGAAGAAACCTGATTTAGAGAAGAAGGTTATGAGTGAAAAGAAGAGCATCAATATTCAGGATGAATTTATGAATGATAAATGTAAAAATTTTTAATATAAAATTTATATATATATTTTTGTTTTTTCGTCATTAAGATAAATAGTAAAATTTAATTTAAATAAGGAAAAAAAATTCATGCGAAGCAACAAAAGTGAAATAAGTTGTACTATTTTGGAATTAATACAAAGAAAATTAAATATTTGCAAATTTCAACTTGAATATTGATTATTTTGAACGAGACTCAATATGACATCAGAATCATAAAGTCTAACAACTAGACTTTACATGTGCCTCCAGCATTATTTGGAGGTTGTGGCGACAGGCCTAGCAAGCCGGCTACGTAAAAAGACACAACACTCGAGACACCAATGCTATAAGACAGAATCAAGAGATTTTTGAAGAGTAGCATCCGACAGGCGCCAGCCTACCGGTTTGGACAGTGATGATGATGATGATTATATATATATATATATATATATATATATATATATATATATATATATATATATATATATATATATATATATATATATATATATATATATATATATATATATATATGTGTGTGTGGGTCTCATGTCTCTACCTGTAATTACTCACTACCGGGTGCATGGGATCTTGAAATCTGTGAACGTCAGGAAGGCCAATGGCACGGATAGAATTCCCCCTCGTGTTCTGAGGGAGTGTGCTTCCGAGTTAGCCTGTCCAAGTTCAGCTCTACTCTCTATGCCTTAATACTAATACTTTTCCTCAATGCTGGAAGCGTGCATTTGCTTAGCCAATCCCGAAAAAAGGTAGTCGTTCTGACCCTTCTAACTTTCGACCTATAGCTCTCACTTGTGTTCTGTCTAAAATTTTTTAAACTCTCCTCAACTATCATTTCCTGGATCATTTGGAGTCTCATTCTCTTCTCTCCGATAACCAGTATGGCTTTCGATGCTGGAGGTCAACTGGTGACATACTTTCCTATCTTACTGATCTATGGTCTTCTACCCTTAGAGAATTCGGTGAGTCTTTTCTGGTGGCGCTTGACATATCCAAGGCTTTTGACCGGGTTTGGCATGCGTCTCCTTTGGGTTTCCTCCTTCTCTTTGCTCACTCTTGTCTAGTTTTCTTTCAGATCGTTCCATTTCGGCACTTGTAGACACAGCGACCTCTTCCTTCTTTTATGTCAACTCTGGTGTTCCTCTGTTTTATCTCCAACCTTATTCTTATTTTTTATTAACGATCTTCTCAGCTGCACTTCTAACTCTGTTCACTCTTATGCCGATGACTTAACTCTACATTCTTCTACTCATTTCAAATCTGCTCCCTCTTTTGCTTCTAGAGTTGCTTCTCATCTTCAAATTTTCGATTCTATTCTTGCCGATATGGATGGAATTACCCGGTGGGGTCATAGCAACCTTGTGAAGTTTAACTCTTTAAAAACGTAATTCTTCACATCTCCCGCTCAAAAATACCTCCTAACTTTCCTATCCTCTTCGATGGCTCTCCCGTCTCACCTGTAAATAACATTAACATTCTTGGTCTAAACATAAGCAACAAACTGTCTTGGAAACCACATATCACAATGGTTGCTAAAGCCGCCTCAAAGAAGCTGGAAGTTCTGATCAGATTGCGAGAATTTTTTTCTTCTGAGCAGTTACTCCAAATAAAAAAGGGTCTTATCCGTCCTTGTATGGAGTACTGTTCTCACATTTGGAGGGGCTCCGGCTCCTCCTCTCTTCTGGATACGGTTTTGTCAAAAGCTAAAAGATTAATAAACTGTCCCCTACTTTCAAACTCTCTTGACCCTCTGTCTCTGCGACGTGACTTTGGCGCGCTATCTCTTTTTTACAGTTAATACAATGGCAGGTGCTCGAGGGAATTGGCCTCTCACATTCCTCCACCATTGCGTCGTCCTCGTTGCACAAGGAGTGCCCTGCTTTCGAACCAATTTTCTGTGGACGTAAGAAATCCCATGCTAGCACGTTGTGGTACCTCGTTCTTTTCAGCCACCTCTATTCTGTGGAATTCTCTACCACCATCTATTTTCCCTCCTGTATTTAATCTTCCAATCTTCAAGGCTTCCGTCTGCGCTCACCTGAAGGCTGTGCGTTAGGTGTGTATGTGTGTGTTTGAATGAGTTTTGTCTCTGTGTGTGTGCCCCCTCCTTAAAAAGGGCTCTGCCCGTGAGTGGTGGCGTTCTGTAAATATATATATATATATATATATATATATATATATATATATATATATATATATATATATATATATATATATATATATATATATATATATATATATATTATATCTCTTCCGATGGACAAATGCCTGAGGCCTACCTATTTCCAACGGTGTTTTAAAATTACTATCCTGAACATTAGAGGCCCCCATGTCCAGATACACTTCTTTTGAAAGTGTGCAAGTCAAAGGAAGTTGAGGAAAATAGATAAATGGAGTGTGTTCCAGACTTTACTCGTAGAATATATGTAAGATTGAGCTAAGCGATTAAGTCTGGGATCTGAGAGTTGGACAGAGAAAGGATGAGACTGTGTAGAAAGGCGTGTCGCTCGAGATATTCTCAGTGGTGGATGTATACGACGAGAGAGTTCAGAAGAGCAATGTCTGTTGTAATAGCGATGGTATAGAGAGAGTTAAGCAACAATTTGGTGGGTAGAAAGAGATTGGAGAGAGTTATTAAGAGCGTGAGAGTTGATGAGACGAAAAGCCCTAGACTCCCCCTTCTCAAGGAGAGCTTTATGAGTGGAACCTCCCCACATATTTGAAGTTAACTCCATACAGTGACGAACAACACCCCCATAAAGAGCAAACAAATGGGGTTACGTGAAGAAAATACGAAGTCGCCTCAGAACACCCAACCTCTTAGAAGTTTGTTTAAAAACAGAAGTAATGTGATCTTTCCAGGAAAGATCACGAGAAAAAGATTCACCTAGAATATTAAGAAGAGATGAAAATTTGAGTTGTGTGTTTTCGAAGAAGATATCATAGTTGTGAGGAAAACTGTCGAGTGGAGAAACGGAGGGACTGAGTTTTTTTCAGGCATTGAAAACATCTATGTTCTCTTCCTGCCCCAGTTAGAAATACTTGAAATATCAGAGGTTAGTTGCTCCAAGGCTAACCTTCTTGAGTCTATTAACTGCTGTTGGGAGACACGCCTTTCAAATTGAAAGAAGCAATGAAGGGTGGCGTCATAAGCATAGTAATGGATACCAGATAAGGAAATGAAGAGAAGATCATTAATGAAAAGTAGAAAAGTGTTGGGAATAGAACAGAACTCTGAGAAACATTAATTGATTTAAAAGAAGAATAGTGGTCGTCTACCACAGCTGCTATAGAATGACCAACAAGTAAGGATGGATTCCGAAAGAGGGAAGTTTAGAAAACAAAGCTTTCTTACTGACTCTATTGAAGGTTTTTGATATGTCCTGCGTGGCAACAAAAGAATCACTGAAATGCAGAAATGCGGAGGACCAAGCATCAGAGAGAAGAGAAAGAAGATCGCTAGTAGAGTTTTTTTTCCTAAAACCATACAGGCGATCAGAGATAAGGTTAGAAAAATTGAAATATTTCCAAATCTTCCTGTTAAAGATAGATTCGAAAACTTTAGAAACAACAGAGGTAAAAAAAAATTGGACGGTAGTTGGAGGGTTGAGAAGGATTCCCCTTCTTGGGCACAGGCAGAACGAGCTCACGTTTCCAACAAGAAGGGAATATCGAAGTGGAGAGACAGAAGCGAAATAGTTTACCATTGTAGGATGCAAACTCGGAAGCACAGGTTTTGAGAAACACAGGATTAATGCCATCAGGATAATAAGCCTTCTTAGTGTTAAACTCAGAAAGAACAGAAATGACATCTTTAGAAGAAATTACAATATTAGGCCTAAATGAGTTGGAGGGAGCTGAAGGAGGAGGAATAGCTCTGGAATTGTCAAAGCTAAAGTTAGAGGCAAAAGTAAGAGCGAAGGGTTCTGCTTTAGTAGAATAAAAAATAACAGTTGTGCCATAAGAAGAAACTATATTAGGGAAAGAGGAGGAAGGAAAGTTAGAGTTGATATTTTTGCAAAATGCCGGAAAGATAGAGAGGAAGAGGAACCAGAAAGATATATGGTACTACGAAGACTAGATTTTGCACGATTTCTGGATGAAATATAAGTTACATGAGTTTCTGGAGTATGAAGACGAAGGTAATCCTAGGAAGGCAGCATCCTTGAGTCGAATAGAACAAGTAGAGTTGAACCAAAGTTTGTTAGATTAAGTTGAAAGGAAATAATATGGAATGTATACCTCTGTGCCAGAGAGAATCACTCCGAGGGACCCCTCAAACGAAAGCAGTAATCATTCTATGAGAAAACAGAGAAGTACCAGTTAGCAGAACTGCTGTGCCAGAATTGTTCCTTCGCCGAATGCAGGGGTCGTTCTTGTGGAAGACTTGAAGAGACAAAACAAAAAACAAACATAAGAGGGTGATCGGATGAACCCAGAGAAGTAGAGTTTAACAGTATATGGAGAAGGAGAAGAGGTTAAGAAAGGTCACGTATGTTGGGTTCATCAAGAAGATGGTCTGGGGTACGGCTACGGAGTTGCACCAACTGCTCAAGGTTGTTCTGGATGGAAATTTGTAGGTGAGCTCACAAGCTGGATCATGAGAAATAGATGAAAGTCACTGGCTTTGTTGAACATTGAAATCACCTAAAATGATGATGTCGGAGAAAGGAGAAGATGAAAGAATGTGCTCTATTTTGGAGATTGAATAGTCAAAGAATTTTTTATAGTCAGTAGAATTAGGAGATAAATAGACAGAACAAATAAATATTATTAGTAGAATTGCAAGCCATAAAGTAGAGAATTTAGAAGACACCTAATCAGAGACACGAGAACAAACAATATCGTTTTTCACATATGAGCAACATCCGCCTTTGGCTGAAAATTGATGATAAAGGCAGTAGGAGGTAACAAAATAAAGTTTTCCGTCAGCGCACCCAAGCTCTGAGTTTCGGTTAAGAACAAGAGATTAGGTTTAGAAGAAGTGAGATGGTGTTCGACAAAGGGGAAATTAGAAAAAAGACAGCGAATGTTGCAGAAATTAATGAAAAAGATCATGAATCGGGGCAAGCAGGACGCAAGGTACTAGTGGCACCTTCCCCATTATCGGAGGCCGCCACCCTCCAAATGATGATGGGTGAAGGATGAGCAGTGGATGAGGAGCATTCTTTGGAATTAGCCACTCAAAACATCTCCGAGGCAGCTTTTAGTTTCGTCATTTTGTTGCGTTTTAAAAGGTAATGTATAAGTACTTTCTGGGAACATGTGAAGAAATAAGGTGGTGGTGTAGTAGGAGCATAGACTAAAATATGAGACGAGTGTACACTACAGACCTTCTGAGAAAGTAAAACGCGAATAGAAATGAACCAAAGGGTAACGGAATGAAACGGAATGATGTAGCTCATCCTATCACTCCGCGGGTTATATGCATATATATATATATATATATATATATATATATATATATATATATATATATATATATATATATATATATATATATATATATATATATATATATATATATATATATATATATATATATAGAGATGGAACAATTAAAAAAAATTTGAAAATGGCGATGAAATTGAAAAAACTTTAAAAATTTCCATAATTTTAATAAATTTAACAAATTTATAATAAGGAGGAATTAAATTCTCTTTTCTTTATTCTTTATTAACATGTAAATACATGCAATTTTAATATATATTATAGTTGATATATTGTTGAAACCAATCGCTTTCGACCCCAAATGCGCGCTTATAAATATCAAAGTTGTAGCCATAAGTTAATAAAACCTTGGTATGTGAGAATTGTGCTGACAGCTTAAGTGTTGGAAGTTGTAGAATCAAGGTATCAAAGTTGCCACCAAGATATTGGAAGTAAAAATTTCCTGCCGAATGTTATCTTTCAGCATGCTCCATAGGAAGTAATCCAGTTGAGTAAGGTCAAAAGGCCTTAATGGTCAAAATCTCTTGGAAAAGACTCAATTTCTTTCATGCTGACGTCAGATTTGTGGCAAATGGAGTAATCCTACTAAAAAAAAGCCAGTACGGAATTCATCGTCATTCAAATGATTTACGAACTCATTGAATTTATTTATATATAAATTTTATTAATTTATTACCAATAATTTGATACCTATAAGCGCATGCCTGATGTCGAGAGAGAGTGGGACACCCTGTAATTTCTTCAGACAATTAATTTTGAATATTTTAATATGTGAGAACATGAATAGCATGTAAAATTCTAATACTTTAAATTAAGAGCTCTTAAGATGTGATACTGAAACGATCATTTCTCCATTTTCTGGGGTAATACGATTTCGTGTTTAGAGTGCAAGTGCATATTTGGCCCTCACTACTAAACAGACTTTCTTTCTCAACAGAAGATGTTAGAGGAGAGGGACATTTATAAATAAGTCAATATATTTAAATTAACCGACAAAGTATGCTGCAGAAAATTGACAATGTCAATGATGATTCAGAGTCCCATCAATTTATATATATATATATATATATATATATATATATATATATATATATATATATATATATATATATATATATATATATATATATATATATATATATATATATATATATATATATATATATATATATATATATATATATATATATATATATATATATATATATATATATATATATATATATATATATATATATATATATATATATATATATATATATATATATATATATATATATATATATATATATATATATATATATATATATATATATATATATATATATATATATATATATATATATATATATATATATATATATATATATATATATATATATATATATATATATATATATATATATATATATATATATATATATATATATATATATATATATATATATATATATATATATATATATATATATATATATATATATATATATATATATATATATATATATATACAGACGCCACCACTCACGGGCAGAGCCCTTTTCAAGGAGGGGGCACACACATAGGAAGACAAAACACATGCAAACGCACACACCTAACGCACAGCCCTCAGGTGGGCACAGACGGAAGCCTTGAAGAGTGGAAGATTAAATACAGGAGGAAAAATAGAAGATGGAAGAGAATTCCACAGAATAGAGGTGGCTGGAAAGAAAGAGGTACCACAACGGGCTAGCCTGGGATTTCCTACGTCCACACAAAATTGGTGCGAAAGCAGGGCACCCCTTGTGCAACGAGGACGACGCAACGGTGGAGGAATGCGAGAGGCCAATTCCCTCGAGCACCTGCCATTGTAGTACCTTGTAGAAAAGAGATAGCGCGCCAACGTCACGTCGCAGAGATAGAGGGTCAAGAGAGTTTGAAAGTAGGGGACAGTTTATTAATCTTTTAGCTTTTGACTCAAACCCTATCCAGAAGAAAGGAGGAGCCGGAGCCCCCCAAATGTGAGAACAGTACTCCATACAAGGACGAATAAGACCCTTATATATTTGGAGTAACTGCTCAGAAGAAAAAATTCTCGCAATCTGAACAGAACTTCCCAGCTTCTTAGAGGCCGCTTTAGCAACCATTGTGATATGTGGTTTCCAAGACAGTTTGTTGTTTATGTTTAGACCAAGAATGTTAATGTTATTTACAGGTGAGACGGGAGAGCCATCGAAGAGGATAGGAAAGTTAGGAAGGTGTTTTTGAGAGGGAGATGTGAAGAAGTTGAGTTTTTAAAGACTTGAATTTCACAAGGTTGCTATGACCCCACCCGGAAATCCCATCCAGATTGGCAAGAATAGAATCGGAAAGTTGAAGTAAAGAAGCAACTCTAGAAACAAAAGAGGGAGCAGATTTGAAATGAGTAGAAGAATGTAGAGTTGAGTTATCAGCATAACAGTGAACAGAGTTAGAAGTGCAGTTGAGAAGATCGTTAATGAAAAGTAAGAATAAAGTTGGAGATAAAACAGAGCCCTGAGGAACACCACAGTTGACAGAAAAGGAGGAAGAGGTCGCTCCATCTACAAGTGCCGAAATGGAACGATCTGAGAGAAAACTAGACAAGAGTAAGCAAAGAGAAGGAGGAAACCCAAAGGAAGGAAGCTTGGAGAGCAGTGACGCATGCCATACCCGGTCAAAAGCCTTGGATATGTCAAGCGCCACCACACAAGACTCTCCGAAATCCCTAAGGGCAGAAGACCATAGATCAGTAAGATAGGAAAGTATGTCACCAGTTGACCTCGAGCGTCGAAAGCCATACTGGTGATCAGAGAGAAGAGAATGAGACTCCAAATGATCCAGGAAATGAGAGTTGAGGAGAGTTTCAAAAATTTTAGATAGAACACAAGTGAGAGCTATAGGTCGGTAGTTAGAAGGGTCAGAGCGACTACCTTTTTTCGGGATCGGCTAAACAAATGCAAGCTTCCAGCATTGAGGAAAAGTATTAGTATTAAGGCATAGAGAGTAGAGCTGAACGAGGACAGGCGCTAACTCGGAAGCACACTCCCTCAGAACGCGAGGGGGAATGCCATCCGGGCCACTGGCCTTCCTGACGTTCATAGATTTCAGGATCCCATGCACCCGATCATGAGCAATTACAGGTAGAGATATGGGACACCTGAGAGGAGAAGGAGTAGGAGGAGGGATGCCAGAATCGAGCAGGGTGGAATTAGATGAAAAAAGGAGGCCGAAGAGATTAGCCTTTTCAGAAGGAGTATTAGCTACAGAACCATCAGAGCGAATAAGAGGAGGAAAGGCAGATTTACAGAAGTTGCTTAGAGATATTTTTGACAAGAGGCCAGAAATTTTTATCAGTAGGAGAGCCATGGAGGTCAGCGCACTTCCTTTTTATGAAAGTACGCTTAGTTCGTCGAAGAAGATCCCTGCAACTATTCCGAGCCGAATGAAAATTAGCAAGAGTGATAGGAGAAGGAGAGTTTTTCCATTCACGATAAGCATTGTCTCTCTCCCGAAGGGCAAGAGAACAATTGCCATCGAACCATGGATTTTGAGGAGAAAAAGATTTAGTTGAAGATGGAATGAATCTGCCCATCCCGTCAAGGATTACGGCCCCTACCTTTTCAGCAGAGACAGAAGCGTCCCCCGAGACAAAGCAAGATTCACTCCAATGATAGTTAGCAAAGAAGCGGCGCATTGCCCCCAATTAGCCCGATTAAAGTGCCAGAAAGTACGTTTAGGGCATGGTGGAGCTGTTGGAGAGAAAGCATTATAACTAAGAGCTATAAGATTATGATCAGAGTTACCAATAGGAGGGAAAATGGTGTATTTATAACTAGAAGGAGTAGTGGTGAAGCATAAATCAAGTGTATTCAAGAATTGGTTAGGACGATCTGGAATGTGTGTGGGTTCCCTAATCAACTGCTCCAGATCGTTAAGAATGCTGAATGATTTGGCCTCCCTCCCACCTGTATCAGTGTGAGAAAAGCCCAACCACTCAGTGTGGTGTACGTTGAAATCCCCTAAATAGAGGACTTCAGCATTTGGATGAGAAGAAGTGACAGTCTCGTGAGTAGTAGTAAGATATTGAAAAAAAAAACAGGAAAATCTGTTCCATTAGGGGAGCAGTAGCAGAAGCACAAGATAATTGTAGTAGTAGGAAGACAGATTTTAAGCCATAAAACATCGAAATTAGGAGATTCTAGATTTACGAGACGTGTCACAGGAGTGTTAATGTTTACATAGGCACAGACTCCACCATTTAGACGGAAATTATGAAAAAAGTTGTAGTTAGAGACATTAAGATTGCTAGAGAAAGAATCCCTGTCCAGCTGGGTCTCAGACAGAAGCAAAAGGTTAGGACGAGAGGCAGTGAGGTAGTGTTCAACAGACGCGAGATTAGATCGAAGGCCACGAACGTTAGCAAAGGTAATAGAAAGCCCCCGTCTACTCCCAGCCCCACGAACACTCAAATTAGGCATTCAAAAACACAATCACGTACGTACACCCGCACGCACACACTCAGACACACACGCTCGCACACACGCACGCACTAACTCACTCCCGCAAGCACTCACACACACACGCTAGCACACAATACAGTAAAATAATTAAATTAATTATTGTTAAAATTATTAAAACTATTAAAATCAATTTTGAAAATATTAAACCTATAATTAGTAAAACAAATAATGAAGTATATTTATACTTAATATTTCGAATAGATTAAATAGCAAGTTTAAAACGGCAAAAGTTTACATTAGCTTAAAACCATACTTATCTTTCATTTGTGATCTTCGCTGATAATAAAAATAACTTATAATTAATTAAAAATACTAAAATAAAAACACCGAACACTGAAGAAAAATAAAGAGCAACACACCCAACACTAAAAAAAAAAAAAAAAAAAAAAAAAAAAAAACACTAACACACGACACTAGCAATAGAGAACTAACTATCAGACACAACCTTTCACTAAGAGAGCTAAACTAAAAAAATCAATATATATATATATATATATATATATATATATATATATATATATATATATATATATATATATATATATATATTATATATATATATTATATATATATAGTATATATATATATATATATATATATATATATATATATATTACTATATATATATATATATATATATATATATATATATATATATATATATATATATATATATATATATATATATTCATATACTATATATATACATATATATATATATATATATATATATATATATATATATATAGAATTTACCTACTACAGTACCATTCCACATGGCAACGAGAACATCGTTTGTCTGCTGACTTCAAACAGTTAGCGCAAAAAGGAGATTCCGATGAAAGCAATTCAAGGGTATTGAAATTAAATGCGGAAGAAAATCCCGAAGCAATCATTGAAATCTTTGAACTCTGAGGATGAAACGCGTCTTTGAAGTGCAAAGCGCAAACTTTTTTAATATTGCTTTTACACAACTGCCAAGGTGAGTCTCCAATCTGAGGCATAGAAATGATTAAGCAAGGAGACCTTTCTTTTAGAGGAGTCATGAAAGATAAGGATGAAATGAATCGATATAAAGGTTCCAAATCTGGTATCTGATTAACAGCATTACTTAGTTGACTTTTTAATTTGAAAAAAGCCTCTTTGGAGGATGGTGTGAACTGGTAAGTTCCTAAATCTTGATTACACATCAGAAGACTGTAAAGAATTAGCCACTGTTTTGCTTCTATAGCTGATACTTCTCTTTGCTCAGAAGTTTGCTTTACCCATTGACTGTTACTGAAAATAAAAGTTTGCCCTTTAATTTCTCTCTTCCAAGGTTTCACATGAAGCAATGTAGAAATAAGTTGTGGTATGTTATGAACATCAGTTAGTCGCGAAGAAGCGCACAAAGGAAACAACCTTCTACGAATGCAAACTTGATGTAAGATTTCAACTCCTCGAATAGCACAACATAAAATTGTTTTCTTTGTTTCTTTTTCTAATTCTGAAGTTTTTTCATCATCAGTGTTGAAATTGACGTCTTTTCCTGTCAAATAAAATGTTTTAAAAAAATTATATATATATATATATATATATATATATATATATATATATATATATATATATATATATATATATATATATATATATATATATATATATATATATATATATATATATATATATATATATATATATATATATATATATATATATATATATATATATATATATATATATATATATATATATATATATATATATATATATATATATATATATATATATATATATATATATATATATATATATATATATATATATATATATATATATATATATATATATATATTGTCTTCTCTTGTGGACAACGGCCAGAGGCCTACTCATATCCACCTGAGTTTTGGAACATTCTGAATATGGTCGCTAATGGCCGACGTAAGCCGATGCAAGGTTTTTAAAAGAGTGCAAGTCAAAGGAAATTGGCAAAACAGATAAAGGGAGTGAGTTCCGGACTTTACCAGTAGAGTATATATAAGATTGAGCACAGCGGTTAAGTCTGGGGTCGGAGAGTTGGATAGAGAAAAGATGAAACTGTGTAGAAAGTCGTGTAGCACGGGTCCTTCTCAATGGAGAAGGTATGAGACATGAGAGTTCAGAAGAGCAATGTCCGTTGTAATAGCGATACTATAGAGAGAGTGACGCAACAATTATACGGGAAGAAAGAGATTGGAGAGAGTTAGTAAGAGCGGGAGAGTTGATAAGAAAAAAAGCCCTAGACTCCACCTTTTCAAGAAGAGCTGTATGTGTGGAACCACCCCAGATGTGCGAAGCTTACTCCATACAGGGGCAAACAACACCCTTATACAAAGCAAGTAACTAGGATGGCGTAAAAAAACTAAGAAGGCTCCTTATTTCACCTAACCTCTTAGAAGCTTGTTTAAAAATAGAAGTAATGTGATCTTTCCAAGAAAGATCACGAGAAAAAGAAACACCGAGAATATTGAGAACAGATGAAGGTTTGAGTTGAGTGTTTTCGAAGAAGATGTCATAGTTGTGTGGAAGATTGTGTCGAGTAGAAAGATGGAGGAATTGAGTTTTTGAGGCATTGAAAGCAACCATATTTTCTCTGCCCCAATCTGAAATACGAGAAAGATCATATGTCAATTGCTCCAAGCCCATCATTCTTGAATTTATCAACTGCTGTTGAGAGTGACGTCTTTCAAATTGAAAGGAGTAATAAAGAGTGGAGTCATCGGCATAGGAGTGTATAGGAGACGAATTAATAGAGAGAAGATCATTGATGAAAATTAGAAAAAGAGTTGCGGATAGGAGAGATCCTTGAGGAACACCACTATTTATAGATTTATAGGAAGAACGGTGGCCGTTTACAACAGCTGCTATAGAAAGACCGGTAAGGAAATTAGAGAGAAGGTCGCAGAGAAAAGGATAGATTCCGAAAGAGGGAAGTTTGGAAATCAAAGCTTTGTGCCAGACTCTATCGAAGGCTTTCGATATGTACAGCGCAACAGCAAAACACTTACGGAAACGCCGGAGAGCGGAGGACCAAGAGAAAGAAAGCAGGGAAAGAAGGTCACTAGTAGAACGTTCTTTACGAAAGCCATACTAGCCATCAGAGATAAGATTAGAAGAATTGAGATGTTTCCAAATCTTCCTGTTAAGGATAGATTGGAAAACTTTAGAAAGAACGGAGGGTTAAGAAATTGGACGATAGTTAGAGGGTTGAGAAGGGTCCCCCTTCTTCGGCACAGGCTGAATGAGCGCACGTTTCCAGCAAGAAGGGAAGGCCGAAGTAGAAAGGCAAAGACGAAATAGTTTACCAAGGCAGGGTGGAAGCTCGGAAGCACAAGTTTTGAAAACCGCAGAAGGAATACAATCAGGACCTTACACCTTCTTAGTGATAAGCTCTGAGTGAGCAGAAATGACATCCTTAGAAGAAATTATAATATTAGGCATAAATGAGTTGGAGTGGGTTGAAGGAGGAGGAATAGCTCTGGAATCTTCTAAGGTAGAGTTAGAAGCAAAAGTTTGAGCGAAGAGTTCAGCTTTAGTAGAAGGTAAAATGGCAGTCGTGCCATCAGAAGAAACTAGAGGAGGGAAAGAGGAAGAAGCAAAGTTAGAGTTCATAAAATACCAGAAAGGGCGAAAGGAAGAGGAACCAGAAAGATTATTGCATTTGCAACGGAGAAAAATTTTTTTGGTATTTCGAAGAATAGATTTTGCACGATTCCGGGATGACATATAAGTTGAATGATTTTCAGTGGTTTGAAGACGACGGTGATCTCTGAAGGCAGCATCCCTTCGGCGAATAGCGCAAGAACAAGTAGAGTTAAACCAAGGTTTGTTAAGTTTGGTAGAAGGAAAAGAATATGGAATGTAAGCCAGAGAGAATCACATCGGTTATGAGCACAGCACATTCCGAGGAACCTCTCCCACGAAAGCAATAATGATTCCATGGGAAATCAGAGAAGTACAACTGCACGTCAGACCAGTTAGCAGCACCGAAATGCCAGAAACATCTCCTCTCCGGAGGCTGGGGTCGTTCTTGCGGAAGACTTGAAGAGACAAAACAATATACGGAGATAAGAAGGTAATCGGATGAACCCAGAGGAGGAAAGAGGTTAACAGTATAAGGAGAAGGATAAGAGGTGAAGAAAAGATCAAGTATGTTGGATTCATCACCAAAATGACAAGAATTCGGGTAGGGGGTTGCACCAACTACTCAAGGTTATTCTGGATAAAAGAGTTGTAGGCGAGCTCAATGGCTGGATCATCAAAACTAGTTGAAATCCATTGGCGGTGGTGAACATTGAAATCAAATAAACAATGATTTCGGAGAAAGGAGACAGAATTTGCTTTTTTTTGGAGTTTAAATAGTCGAAGAATTTTTTATTTTCAGTAGAATTAGGAGATAAATAAACATAACAAATAAATTAAATAGTAATTGCAAGAGAGCTTAAGCCATAAAGTAGAGAATTTCCAAATCCAAATTAGAGACATATCAGAACAATTGAGAGATAGAGACAGTAGGGAAACAGAGTAGGGTTTGCTGTCACACTCAAGTTTGAGTTTCAAGAGTTTTAGAAAATAGGTTTAGAGAAATAGAAAAAAGGGAAATTAGAAAAAAAGACCGCGAATGTTGCAGAAATTAATAAAAAAAGAAGACCGTGCGCCGTGGCAAGCCGGACGCCGGGTCATGGCGGCACCATTCCCATCATCGGAGGCCGCCAACTCCGAAGTGATGATGGGGTGAGGGAAAGATTAGGGGCATTCTTTGGATGCCACCCCTTGGAGCATCTCCGAGGCAGCTCTGAGTTTCGCCATTTTTTTTGTTTGATTTTATAAAAGTAATAAGAGTAAGCGCTTGTAAAATGTGGGAACAAGTGAAGAATTGGGGTAGAGATGTAGTGGGAGCTTAGACACTCCAGTGTGAGGCGAACGTACACTACAGACTCTATATATATATATATATATATATATATATATATATATATATATATATATATATATATATATATATATATATATATAAATAGTGGGCAAAGGCCATGGTCAAAAAAAGTCCACCAGAGTTTGGGAAGAAAATTAAGGTGAAAAATTAGAAGGAAAGTGAAGGAAGTGTGGAAGTGTGTTCCAGACCTTACCAGTAGAGTACATGTAAGATTGAGCATAGAGGTTCAGTCTTCGGTCAGAGAGTTGGACAGAGAAAGGATAAGATTGAAGAAAGACGAATCGCACAAACCCTTCTCAATGGAGGAGGTATGCGACAAAAGAGTTCAGAAGAGCAGTATCCATTGTAATAGCGATAATATAGAGAGTGACGTAACATTTCGATGGGCAGAGAGAGATTGGAAAGAATTAGTGAGAGCAGGAGAGTTGATAAGGCGAAAAGCTCTAGACTCCACCTTTTCCAGGAGAGCTGTATAAGTGGAACCACCCCAGATGTGTGACGCATACTCCATACAGGGGCGAACAACACCTCTATACAGAGCAAGCAACTGGGGTAGTGTGAAGAAATACTGAAGGCGCCTCAGAACACTTAACCTCTTAGAAGCTTCTTTAGAAAGAGAGGTAATGCGATCTTTCCAAGAAAGATCACTAGAAAAAAACACCTAGAATATATAATATATATATATATATATATATATATATATATATATATATATATATATTATATATATATATATATATATATATATATATATATATATATATATATATATATATATATATATATATATATATTATATATATATATATAATGGGATGGACAAATTAATTTGAACACCTGACATATCTATGGACAAATATTTGAACACCTGACATATCTATTATTATTTATTTACTATCAATGTTTTGGGCCACCATTTGCATTATAACAATTGCAACTCTTCGAAAAATAGATTCTTAAACTTTGAATAATTTCCAACAGAAATTTGTCCCATCCTGTGTTAAAATATCCTACATTTGAGTCAACAATGTTGGAACTATAATTATGCACTTCAAATTTGCTCTAAAAATGCACAGATCGTTTCATTTATGTTGAGGTCTTGGAATTGGGCTGGCCAGGGAAGATATTTATAACATTTTGGTGCTCCTCAAACCAAGACTGAAACTCTGTGTATTGGTACAATATCTCTCAGGAATATTTCAGTGTTTGGCTGCAATAGGCTGGATATAATAAGAACTTCATAGTTGAGGATGTTTAAATCTTCAATCGCAGTAATATGGCCATTGATGGTAATGATTGAAATACCACGATATTGTAGCTAATATCATAAATGGAATTTCAAACAAGCTTTACTGTCGGAAACATGCAACGAGGATCGAAGATTTCTTTTAGTGTTCTTCAAACATAAATCCAGCAGTTCGAATGGAATAAAATAAACGATAATTTACAGAAACATATCACATTCTAAAAGTTTTCAAATGTCCAGTTTCTATGATCGTAGTACCAAATCTTTCTTAGTTTTGCTTAGAAGTCAGATGTAAAGAGTTTCGAAATCAAGACCCTTCTTCGAATGTTAAATTAGTGGAACTTTTACCGTACTGTTCTTGCCGAAACAGTGTTGCCCAGATGGGTGTTGAATTCTACTGTCACCTTCGTAGCAGTAGTTTTTTTTCCTGTTTGACCTCAATCTTTTTAATGTTCTACGATCTGTCAAACTACGACTTACGAATACTATTCCTCTTCGTTAATAATGTTTTGTGTAAGCTGTCCTCACCGTCGATGCTGTCACTCGTGATAAGTTAGACAGTTCACGTCACAGACACTCTCTCTAAATGACAATAGACGTTTACCTTTTTTAGAAGTCTGCAGGTCACACATCTTACCATCTGATTGTTTGAACCGTCGCACAACAAAGGTCGTAATACATAGAAATATAACACGCAAATTGCTCGATAAATATGAGATACCTTATACCTACCAAAACAGTGTTGCCAACATGAAAAATATGTAATATTTAGTATGCTGTTCACATTTTTTTGTTAATCTCCATATATATATATATATATATATATATATATATATATATATATATATATATATATATATATATATATATATATATATATATATATATATATATATATATATATATATATATATATATATATATATATATATATATATATATATATATATATATATATATATATATATATATATATATATATATATATATATATATATATATATATATATATATATATATATATATATATATATATATATATATATATATATATATATATATATATATATATATATATATATATATATATATATATATATATATATATATATATATATATATATATATATATATATATATATATATATATATATATATATATATATATATATATATATATATATATATATATATATATATATATATATATATATATATATATATATATATATATATATATATATATATATATATATATATATATATATCGCGCAGACTTCCCCCTGCGTACTACACCTAGGTTTTTAGGCCTAGCTTTTCTACGTAGTTCAATTTCTAAGTCGGGACGCACAAAATTACCTCTGTGGAGTTTTTGTGAAGAAATGTATCCTAACGGTACACGGGTATGCTTATGGAAGACTTATGTGACTCAGTGGTAGTACCACAGGCGACGCGACAATTATTAGTAATCAAGACAAAAGATACGTCCTTCTTTTGTCCCCAATTTAGTTGACCACAGAGTTTGGATCCTGTCTTCTTTGTGGGTTAAAAGGTGTAATTGATAAATAAAATCCTTTAAATATATTTATTGATTATTTTAGTTATTTTATACGAACCCACTTTCCTGGCTAATATTTATATTAATAATTAAATGGTAATTGAAATCATAAATAAGAAAACAGAAACAGAACCACAAAAAGAACCGCGTCTGTTCTGTCTATATATATTGCTGAAATAAATAAAGAAACATTGTATATATATATCTATATATATATAGATATATATATACATACAAATTTTATGTATGTCTTAATTTCGCAAATATATATATATATATATATATATATATATATATATATATATATATATATATATATATATATATATATATATATATATATATATTTGAGAACTTTCTATGTTTTCGTTTTATCTTTAATTTAAGTTGATTTTTCAACTTATAATTTTGTTCTAAAGATTGGGAACTGAAATTCTTTTAAATTACTTTCATATTACAGTAGTCTCTAAACCGACGGCTTTTTAGGAAAGTTGCCGGTGTTTTTCTGGATCACTCTTGTGCAAATAAGGTGGCACAGTGTCCTCTCGTCGAATGTGGCACCGGAGCGCGATGGCCCCTTTTATATGCTGGCCCCATTGACGTCACACGGGCGTTGCTGGCGCCATACTGGCGGGAAGCCCATCCTGTTTCTATTGCTCAAGGCAAAACTTTCTTGTACCTTCGTAATATGATATTAATAATAATAATAATAGTCTTGGTAGTGACGATTACTTTCATAACTGGTGCACTATACGAACAATAGTAGTAATAGTAATAATAATTATTGTTATAACTGATGAACTGTCTAAATAATAATAATAATAATAATAATGATGATTATTGTTATCACTGCTGCACTGTCTATACAATAATTATTGTTATAACTGTTGCACTGTCTGAATTGAATAATAATAATAATAACAATAATAATACTAACAATAATATTATTGAATAATAATAATAATAATAATAATAATAATAATAATACTAATAATAATATTATTTTCTTTTCTTTGCACAGTTATGTTTAATCCTTATGTAAAGGCACTCTCTACGTGACTACCAGCTATACGAAGTAGTTAACTATGAATGTTTGTTTATACACTTGTCTCTTGACTACAAGAGAAACAAAAGAGTTATTATCACAAAAGAATTATTAACAAAAGATTGTGATATGGCTATACTATTATACTAAGTTTCAGTTCACCAAGCTTTACATCTATATATAAAGTAATACATGTGCGTGTGTATGCTACTTTATAGAATGCCTCCTCTCCTCCAATGAAAATGCGGAGCATTCGTGGTTCAACGAAAACATATAAGTTGACAGTAATGACAGCAAAATTGGTGCAAAATAAAATTGAAAAATATTGTAAAAAAACGTAAATAATCCTAACATTTCTAACAAATACAAACTGAATGGGTTTCGCAAGAACAATACCAACAAAATCATCAAAAAAAAATATTACATAGTATATCAATCAAAAATGTAAATACCAAAATAATGCAAAACAAAACACAAATCAAATAAATGTAAAATCTACGTTAAACAAATATGTGAAACCATTTCTTTTGTTGGTTCACCATCAAAATCAGAGAAAATAATAATAATAATAATAAAAAGAATTTTACAAACTGTAAAAACATGCAATATGATTACTAACATAATAAAATTAAGAATAATAACAATATAAACATGAACATGTGTTTATATTGGCCATGTATATGGGATATAAATATAATAACATAAAAAAATCAAAATTATATATATATTTATTACAAGTAGACAATTATGTGTCTATTATGTCTAAAGAAATTCCAAAGCAAGCGAATCATGTATACATTTATAAATAAATGCATAAATGACATCATTATTCCAAAATTAGAATCAATATAGATAAATATGCACAGGGACTATACGTCACCTTAAATAATATTTAGATTTATATATATATACATATTCTGAATCATCAGCTGGTCAGCTGTGTGTGTGTGTGCGTAAAATATATCGCACAAGCCACAAATATACACGCAAAGAAATCATATGTTTAACATATAATCAATATCCGGTATCAGTCAGTTATTCGCTTACTCTCTTTGTATTATTCTCGTCATTCAAAATGATAATAATAATAATAATATATAATAATAATAATAATAATTATTATAATTATTCTGTCAGTATTAAATCAAACACTATATCGGTTGTGATATACCTATCATAATGATAATCAATATTAATAATCAATAGTAATAATAATAATAATATATATATATTTATATAACGATCAAACATTGCATATGCCTATAACTCTTCATACATACATGTACACCAAATCCTCATTGCACATCATCATTAAAGTGGTACATTAAAACATTAAAGCGTTCATAATCAATTATATTATGTATTGAAATGAAATAAAATCAACAAAATGGAATGTATCTTAATGTTTCTATTCTTTGGTATACGAGTTGTGTGTGACTGCAGCATGCGTTAGTTTACGTAAGTGATGACAGTAGAAATGTATGTGTGTATTATTAATGTGAGTATGTCTAGTTGTGTAGACTGTTAGTCATGATCATAGCGGAGAATACCTTTAAAAAGTCATTCATTCAACGCCGGATGTAGATAAATGAAATATTTAAACTTGAAATTTTGTCGTAATTCGTAACGAAAGTAAGAATAAGAAAATAACGATAATTATATATAGATATATATATTTCTGATAATAATAACAATAAAAATCAATGTTAATCAATTTTTGTGATATATATATCAAAATGTAGGTGAAAGTGTTTCTGAAATCATTATCGTGTTCAAAATGAGAACTGATAAATCAGTTGAAAGTTATTGATGGAAATGTGAAATTAATTTTATCATAATATGTGATATTGTCTTATGTTAAGCCTATTCTACCAAACCATGGTGATAATGCCTGGTACGATGGTTATCAGCGTGTTCAATGGTATATCTGTTTCCAGTCCATGTAAGCGACCATGTTACTGAGTAAGTGGGATCTAGTGCATACTTCACCGCTTTCTTGTCGAGAAGGGTGACCCCTATCATTACTTTTCCTATATTTTCCCTTAGCACTATGTCAATCCACTCAAACTGTCGTCTCGCTACCCATTCCTGGAATAACAACATCACGGGTGGTGATTCGGTTGGCCTCAGCGCTAGTTGCACAGATGTTTTAATTTCTGGTGATATCATATCCAAAACCAGTTTACTCATCCTAAAACACTTGTTCTCCCAACTCCGTATGCAGACTTTGCTGTATAAATCTCTTATTGCCATAGTCGTCTTTCTCTTCATGAACACCTCTATGGCCTCATATATCAACTCATTCTCCTCATGAGTGTCGATATATAACCTTAGTAATTTGTACAACACGAACCGCGCATCCACTACATTGTCTTCCCCATTATAAAAATCTCTCATTCTTTTACAAAACCAATTAATTACAAGTGGGAGGTCAATCGGATATTCCTCTTCCTGTTCCATTCTCTTTACTATGTGTTTGATGATACTGTATGTACTCTGTAAATGTGGGAATAAAAACCTGCATTCTGACATCAGTAATGATCTATTCCTCCATAACAGTAAAATCTTCACTAGACCTAACTTGTCTTGGTGCTTTGCATGTCTGTATGCTAACCTCTTGCATCCTAAGGACAAATTCATTATCAAGAATCGATATGTGTCATCAAAGGTCTCCGTCGGTTCCATCTGGAACGACAACTCCATCCTTCCTGCTCTGTCCAACAGAGTTATGTAAACCTCGGTCAGTGACATCCATGCCTTTCTTTCATACAGATGTTCACATATTGTCTGTACTTTTATTGCGATTCCGTCTCTCACATAGTCACGGATTCCTTCCGCCCATGAATCATATAATACAAATGGTGTAAACCATTCTATGTACTTATTAATGGCTTCGGCGCTGGCTGTGTATACCATCATTTTTCTGGTCACTGTTGACATCTTTATATTGCCTTTGTCATTGTAACAGTTGGCATCTAATAGGTTTAGTAAAGTATCACCTACCGTTTGGTATAATCTATGTTGTTTATTAATTATGAATCTCAGTGTGTTTTGGAAAACAATATTCACCCATATAATTATGATATTAATCAAGCTCTTTGGCATGCCTATAATTTGTAATTGTGTTGAAATGTAGTGTAGCAATATTGTTTTATCTGAATTCTCTTTCTTGGAAAGAGGCAATTGTATCGGTACTATCTTAGGGTTTGCAATAAGATTGAATACATACCGATCTAAATCAAAATTTTCATATCCTAAAATCCGTCTTTTTAATGTACGTTTTACTTGCTTGTTTGTGCATATTTGCACACCGATTTTAATGGCTGCAAGTTGTGCTAATGTATCTGGTTCTCCAGCTAGTATGCATGCGACAGCATTCATTCTAAAACACATAAAAACATAATATAATATAAGCGTAAGATTCTAGTTTGATTAAAATATTTGAGGGTGTCTTTCTCACATTCATTCATTCTCATATCATGTGCTCGATTACGCAATGTAGTTTTATGTACAATTATCATTTTATTCTTTGGAACTTTGATAATATTTTCGTTTGATTATTACCGGGTCAAATCTCACATTCTTTCTTTTCGGTGTTTCAGTAAGGTCGGTGGATGGTTGCGATGACGCTTCCTTGCTGCGGGTTTTTATCGGAGATCGTATTATGGTTGTGTACCCTTGTGGTGGTGGTTTGTATTCTTTATCCGGATCTTTACGCTTCGGTCTTACAGATACAGGTGAATCTTCCCATTCAGAATGAGTCTCTTCAGATATGGCTGGTTCTATGGTATCTGGCTCGATGTCTTTCTGTATATCTACCGGTGTTCCTGTCTGCTCACACTCCGGGGTCGATGGTCGGGTTATTTCGACAGCAGATCCTTCATTCCTATCCTCTATGCTCTCCTGGTCAGTATCATCCGGTATGTTATCCGACATGTTGGGTCTCTTCAGTACCTTTTCCTTTGGTGGCGGATAATGCCCCATATTACCCTCGTCTTCTTCCTCTTCAGTGTATGTGGGCCCTCCTGGAGTAAACCTCTTCTTAACTCTTCTTTTCACATCCCCCTTTTGCCGCTCTGGCTCGTTAGACCTATCACCAGCTACTTTATAGGTCGTATCTTTACCTTTCATCTTTACTATTTTGAAATTATCGGCATGACAGTTATACAGTCTGTTGTTTAGTGGATCTCTCAGGATATATACATTACCATCACCAAACTGGTTCGCTATGCCTTCCACGCGAAATGGTCCCTTCCATTTGCGGTATAATTTTGGTGATAGTTTAGGTGGTTTCACGGTTTTCATGTATACCATGTCTCCTGCTCTAACCTCTCTAAATTTCTTTCCTTTATCCTTCTGTAATGTATACTTCCTCACTTCCTTTTCTAACACTTCCTTCCCATGTTCTCTAATCCTCCTAATTCTTTTGTATAGTGTTTCTGTCATTTTGTCCAAATCAGTGCTGGTGTTTATCGTTCTACTGGTCTTAATTAACGAACTGTTTGGCAATTCCGCTGGCATCCGTTTGGTATAACCATACAACATAAAATGAGGATCCGATTGGATACTAGCGTTGTATGTGTTATTTATCGTAGCCTGAGCTAAGGGTAAAAACTGATCCCAGTCCTTCTGATTCTCTTTCACATAACAACGTAGGTAGTTCTCTATGTCCTTATTGACTCTCTCTACGCTGCTGTTACTCCACGGACTTCGGACGGCTATTTCTACCTTCTTTATCCCGAATCTCTTACATATTTCCTTCATCATGGTTCCTTTAAACTCTCCCGCGTTATCTGAAACCAATGTTCCGGGACATGTGTGGTTAACTATTATTCTTTCGATCAAGAATTTAACCATAGTGGAACTGTCTCGATGTTTAAGCGCTACCAATTCCACATACTTCGTAATCTGACACTTGAAGACAAGGATGTACTGATTTCCTTGTGATGTTCTGGGTAATGGTCCCAACAGATCCATTGCCACCTTTTCGAACGGTGTATTAGCTAATGGATATTGGCCCAACTTTGCTTTCACGGGGTCGTTACCTTTGACGGCCTGACATGTATGACACTGTTGACAATATTCTTCTACGATCTTCCTCATTCTCTTAAAATGAAATCTCCTTTTTAACCTCCTTACGGTTCTGTCAATCCCTGCATGACCTGACTCGTATTTTTTTTTTTTTTTTTTTTTTTTTACAAAACGCCACCACTCACGGGCAGAGCCCTTTTCAAGGAGGGGGCACACACATAATGACAAACTCACACAAACACACACACCTAACGCACAGCCCTCAGGTGGGCGCAGACGGAAGACTTGAAGAGTGGAAGATTAAATACAGTTGGAAAAATAGAAGATGGTAGAGAATTCCACAGAATAGAGGTGGCTGGAAAGAAGGAGGTACCACAACGGGCTAGCCTGGGATTCCCTACGTCCACACAAAATTGGTGCGAAAGCAGGGCACCCCTCGTGCAACGAGGACGACGCAACGGTGGAGGAATGCGAGAGGCCAATTCCCTCGAGCACCTGCCATTGTAGTACCTGTAGAAAAGAGATAGCGCGCCAACGTCACGTCGCAGGGACAGAGGGTCAAGAGAGTTTGAAAGTAGGGGACAGTTTATTAATCTCATAGCTTTTGACTCAACCCTATCCAGAAGAGAGGAGGAGCCAGAGCCCCCCCAAATGTGAGAACAGTACTCCATACAAGGGCGAATGAGACCCTTATATATCTGGAGTAACTGCTCAGAAGAAAAAAACTCTCGCAACCTGAACAGAACTCCCAGCTTCTTAGAGGCAGCTTTAGCAACCATTGTGATATGTGGTTTCCAAGACAGTTTGTTGTTTATGTTTAGACCAAGAATGTTAATGTTATTTACAGGTGAGACGGGAGAGCCATCGAAGAGGATAGGAAAGTTAGGAGGTGTTTTTGAGAGGGAGATGTAAAGAAGTTGAGTTTTTAAAGAGTTAAATTTCACAAGGTTGCTATGTCCCCACCGGGAAATTCCATCCAGATCGGCAAGAATAGAATCGGAAAGTTGAAGACGAGAAGCAAGTCTAGAAGCAAAAGAGGGAGCAGATTTGAAGTGAGTAGAAGAATGTAGAGTTGAATCATCAGCATAAGAGTGAACAGAGTTAGAAGTGCAGTGGAGAAGATCGTTAATGAAAAGTAAGAATAAGGTTGGAGATAAAACAGAACCCTGAGGAACACCACAGTTGACAGAAAAGGAGGAAGAGGTCGCTCCATCTACAACTGCCGAAATGGAACGATCTGAGAGAAAACTAGACAAGAGTAAGCAAAGAGAAGGAGGAAACCCAAAGGAAGGGAGCTTAGAGAGTAGCGACGCATGCCATACCCGGTCGAAAGCCTTGGATATGTCAAGCGCCACCACACAAGACTCCCCGAAATCCCTAAGGGCAGAAGACCATAGATCAGTGAGATAGGAAAGTATGTCACCAGTTGACCTCGAGCGACGAAAGCCATACTGGTGATCAGAGAGAAGAGAATGAGACTCCAAATGATCCAGGAAATGAGAGTTGAGGAGAGTTTCAAAAATTTTAGATAGAACACAAGTGAGAGCTATAGGTCGATAGTTAGAAGGGTCAGAACGGCTACCTTTTTTCGGGATCGGCTGAACCAACGCACGCTTCCAGCATAGAGGAAAAGTATTAGTATTAAGGCATAGAGAGTAGAGCTGAACGAGGACAGGGGCCAACTCGGAAGCACACTCCCTCAGAACACGAGGGGGAATGCCATCCGGGCCACTGGCCTTCCTGACGTTCATAGATTTCAGGATCCCATGCACCCGATCATGAGTAATTATAGGTAGAGGCATGGGACACCTGAGAGGAGAAGGAGTAGGAGGAGGGATGCCAGAATCGAACAGGGTGGAATTAGATGAAAAAAGGAGGCCAAAGAGATTAGCCTTTTCAGAAGGAGTATTAGCTATAGAACCATCAGAGCGAATAAGAGGAGGAAAGGCAGATTTACAGAAGTTGTTAGAGATATTTTTGACAAGAGGCCAGAAATTTTTATCAGTAGGAGAGCCATGGAGGTCAGCGCACTTCCTTTTAATGAAAGTACGCTTAGTCCGTCGAAGAACATCCCTGCATCGATTCCGGGCTGAATGAAAATTAGCAAGAGTGATAGGAGAAGGAGAGTTTTTCCATTCGCGATAAGCATTGTCTCTCTCCCGGAGGGCAAGAGAACAATTACCATCGAACCAAGGATTTTGAGGAGAAAAAGATTTAGTTGAAGATGGAATGAATCTGCCCATCCCTTCAAGGATTACTGCCCCTACCTTTTCAGCAGAGACAGAAGCGTCCCCCGAGACAAAGCAAGATTCACTCCAATGATAGTTAGCTGCGTATGCTGCGTGAGCCAACATTACTGCCGTTTTTACGAGGCTATCCGGTATATAGATCTTATAATTTTCTCCTTTCCTGATAAAAATCATTCCCTTGTACATTCTATAACCTGTTATTTTCTTCTCTCTCTCCAATTCCTCATACAACTGTTTCAACATAGGACAACTCTTCTGAGCCTTACCTATCACGTCAGCGTCTAATGACATGATTATCGGCTTTGTGATTTCTTGCTTGACGAAATCAATGCTTTCTTCGCTTTCCTCATCACTATGAGCTTCCCTATCCTCCGGAATATACCTGGATAGATAGTCAGCCACTTGGTTCTTCTTCCCTTTTATGTACTCGAATTTAGGGCAGAAGTCACTCACGATGAGAGACCATCTTGCCAATCGTGCTGAAGGATAATCCTTCTTTGCAAATATTGCAATGGCGGCAGTATGATCACATCGCACTGTGATGGGATACCTGTATATCATGTTCTTGAACTTTTTTAGTGCGAACACAATTCCTAACGCTTCCATTTCCGTAATGGAATAGTTCTTCTCGCCTTTGGTCAGTGTCCTACTGGCAAAGCTCACAGATCTTTCGCTACCGGTCTCATCTTCCTGCAACAACACTGCACCAAGCCCTTGCTTGGAAGCATCGGTCACTATGATAAATTCCTTATCATAATCTGGGTATTGCAGAAGAGGTTCTTGCGCTAACAGTTCTTTTAATCTCTGTAACGCCTCCTCTTGTTCTGTTCCCCATTCGAACTTCTCTTTCTTCTTTAATAGTTTATTAATCGGTGCTGCTATACTACTAAAATCCGGGATTAAGTTCCTAAAGAAGTTAAAGAATCCCATAATAGATCGAATCTCTGGGACGTCCTTCGGACTCTTTATTCTTTTAAGAGTTCGGATCTTCTCCGGATCCACCGTGATTCCTTTATCGGATATTAAGAACCCTAAAAAGGTATCCTCTTTCTTAAAGAAAGCACACTTGTCCAACTTTATCTTTAATTTACTTCTCCTTAACGCATCAAAAACCTTTTCCAAATTCTTATAGTGAGACTCCAGATCCTCTGCAAAGATCACTATATCGTCTACGTAACTAAGACACGCTAGTCCTATGCATCCTGATAATGCGGTTTGCATGACTGCTGAACACTGCAGGTGCTTGTTTCAACCCCATCGGTAACACAGTGGGTTGGAAAGATCCCAGAGGTGATCGAAACGCTAATACAGGCCTCGATTCTTTAGCGAGTTGCACATGGTGGAACCCTTCCTTGATATCTATGGTGCTAAAGATTTTCGCTCTGCCTAAGCTATATATGGTCTCATTTATGTCTGGTATTGGGAACCTATCCGATATACTGTGTCTATTTATTAACCTGTAATCTATACACACACGGATCTGGTTCGGATCTTTCTTGGGTACCACTAACAATGGCGATGAGAACGGCGAGACAGAGGGATCTATAAGTCCTTCCCCTAACTGCTTCTCCGTCCATTTCTTAATGCCTTCTTGGTACACTCTTGGTTGTTTGTACTGTTGTGTATATAACACCTTAGGACAATCCGGTTCTAATTCTAGTTTAAATTCGTAACCGGGGTATTTCCCTATGGGGTCCTCCGCTAGTCTTACGATGTCTCTGTTCCTCATCAAGAAACTGATCATACGATCTAGTTCACCTCTGTTTCTCAGTACACTGCCTTTCCTACTAGTCTTAGTTAGTATTCTCTCATAGGTCTTATACCGTTGTCGAGGGCTGAGCCCCTGTGACCTGGTGGGTATTTCCTGTCCTGACCCTTTTCCTCTCACTCTATCCTTTTCCTCATCATGTATACGTTTCATTAATGTTTCTCTGGTGGCATGAATGAACTCCGAATCTCTCTTCCTTACCACCTTCCTATGCATGTTCTGTTGGTTGTTTACATGCATGTGAGTATTTCGGATGGAGTTTGTGGGCTCTCTCTTCTACCTCATATACCTTAGTGATGTTCTCCCCTTTACCCAACTTTTATGGGTTTCCTTCCTAGGTTTAATACTTCTATTAATATTCTCCCCTTCTTCACTTGGGATAAAACACTGCCCACAAAAATACATCCATCCTCTCTTAAGTCACTCTTAGCCTCCGTCACCATTAGCTGATTTTCGCAGAGAGTCTTTCCTTTTCCATTACCTAAAGTAACTTCAAACAAGCTCCTACATCCTGCTGGAATCTCTCGGTTTTCGGCTATGGTTGCGGTGTAGCTGGGAAGTTCTCTTTCCACTAAGTTTATGTCATAATTAATTGTAGGATAAGTCTGATCGGTTATTTTCTTTTCATTTTCTGAGCTAAATGAAAACTCCTTATGATCGTTTTCTGAGTTTAACGATAACTCATTAATTTTATCACGTGTCACCACCTTGGGTTTCACACACGGGTTACTCTTTTTATCACGTGGTGCCTGCTTTGGCTCCGGCCACGGGTCATTCTTTTTATCACGTGTTGCTTGTGTGTCTACATTAAGCTCCGGACACGGGTAATAATCCTTTTTATCACGTGTTGCCTCTCTGGGGACTTAGACACGGGTAATAATCCTTTTTGTCACGTGTTGCCTCTCTGGGACTCAGACACGGGTAATAATCCTTTTTGTCACGTGTTGCCTCTCTGGGACTCACGGGTCATAATTCTTTTTATCACGTGGTGCCTCTTGGGACTCATAATCCTTTTTGTCACGTGTTGCCTCTCTGGGACTCAGACACGGGTAATAATCCTTTTTGTCACGTGTTGCCTCTCTGGGACTCAGACACGGGTAATAATCCTTTTTGTCACGTGTTGCATCTCTGGGATGACTTAGACACGGGTAATAATCCTTTTTGTCACGTGTTGCCTCTCTGGGACTCAGACACGGGTAATAATCCTTTTTGTCACGTGTTGCATCTCGGGGATGACTTAGACACGGGTAATAATCCTTTTTATCATGTGCAGCCACTCTGGGACTCAGGCACGGGTTAAACAATCGTTGGGATTGCCAACGACTCCCTTTATTAAGATTTCTTTTATTGAGGCTCATACCTAGTAATTGTAAGTCTTCCTTACTAACTACCTGCGGTTGCTCATTCTTTCGCGAGTTTATCACCTCGGTCGGTGTACGCTGTCCATTTTGGTGAGCACTATGCTCATTCTCATCCTGTAGATTTAACCCTAGAATGGTATCGCTATTTTTGCATACACTATTGGTAACGACGGGTCAATTGGACCCAGTTTTCAAAAATTAAAAACAAATATGTTTTTTAATTTTTTTAAAAAAAATTCAATTCAATAAAATATGTAAAAAAGCATAAAAAATTAAAAAATTTAATAATTGAAAATTATTTGTTTTCTTTGAAAAATGAAAAAACATTAACAAAAACAAAAAAAAAACTTAAACCTATTGTTCTCACAGAGATGGTGTTTTGCATAGACGAAGATAAAGGTTAAGGGGTCTCAAATAAATACAAAATAAAATATTTTTTTTTTTTTTTTAAATGAGTTAATTTCACCCTACACTATTGGTAATGACGGGTCAAAATGACCCGAAATGCAAAATTTAACAAAAACGGTTCAAGTTAGAAAAATATAATGCTACCCTCTTCTATATTACTTCAAATAATGAAGCTACACGAGACCTCATGAAATTATCATAACACACTTTTCTGGGATGTAAAGTTAAAGCCAACGCCGGGTCAAATTGACCCGGCGATACCATTCTAGGGTTAAGCTCTTTAATTGCTTTATGAGGGATTCTACCTCATCTTCTGCATCTAATTCATGCATTTTACCCGATCTCTGCTGCGCTTCACTTCTTATGAGACTTAGGCTTACGGTTGTATGTCTTGGGGGACTAAGGCTACGTCTATGCGATTTATGCCGCTCTCCAAGCTCAGGGACACCTGGCTGCTCTGTCATGCGATTTACGCTACGGCGGTAATTACTATATTCTTCATTTAACTGCGCTCCGGGGGTTAATGATAGTGGCATTGGTTTGCGTGTCTTCACCTCCCTGACTTGGCGGCTTACGTCATATAAACTCCTATCGAGTCTTACATCTTTTATTATCTCATATGTATCGATATAGTCGATACTTCCTTCTTTGGGAAGTGCTATGCTTCCAACTTCATTCTCGAAACCTGGTGGGACTGGTATGCCTCGCTTCCCTGGTTTCATGTCACTTACGGAGCTCTTGTTTACAGAGTTTTCTCCGTTGAGCAAATACTCTTGCTCTACATTAGGTTTATATGTCATTTCTAGCTCTATCTCGTGAGCAAATGGATTAATCATGGGTATATTGGCTACTACGCCTCGCATGATATATTTTATGGCTTTGGAAGTCTAATACTATGGGTAGTGAGGATAACACGTCACACCCAATTAGGATATTGCCTTTGAAGGTACATTCATCTCCAACTACTAAGGCTTGTATACTATGCACATATTTATGCAATCTTATCTCTAATGAGACTCTTCCAAAAACTTCTATTTTACTGTTTGTTATCGATCTGAGGCTAACATATGCCTCTTGCAATTGTAAATTGCATTCTCCTTTTAATTGTTCATATCTCTTCCTCTTTAAGACGGTAATTGATGAACCGCTGTCGAGAAAGACTAGTTCTGGGTGAAGTTCTGTACTTCCGAGTATTTGTAAAGGCAAATAATATCCTGCCACCCTCATATCTTGTTTCGAACTTCTTCTTTCATGGATCACTTGGGTCCCAAGTGTCGCATGTCTTACTGTGTTTAAGATATGGGTGCTGGATGCCTTTTTCATTCTTATCATCCCCTCTTTGGGATGTCTTTGTTGAATTGGTCTAAAAAAGCAATTCGATTGGCTTCTTCTTCTCTTTCCTCATCACTACTGTAATCATTACTATAAGGTGGTTCTTCTGGCTCCGACTCTTCGTCAGTAGCATATGGACTAGGCCACCTCCATTCATGTGGTTCCCATTTGTCTTCCACATGTGGTTGGTCATTTACCTTGTTGACCTTATGTTTATTTAACCAAGTCTTCTTCCTTACTACCGGTGAAGTTCTTGGTGTAGTCGTTACTATTCTCCTTGGTGATGGAGATCTAACAGGTTGGTCATGCCTATTACCTGATGGATATCGTGGGCGACGTCTTTCGTCGTCCCTACTACTATCCCTACTACGTAGGTTCCCATATTTATTTTCAGGCCTGGGACCTTGGTGTATGCCCAATGGCTTGACACTGAAAGGCCTATTGTCAGGTAAATTCCATCTGACATTATTTCTCCTTTGAGGAGAGGTGGATCTCTTGCCACGCTCCTCAGAATACTCTCTTCTCCATTGACCCCTATAACCTCTGTAATCTCTGCCCCTATTATAGTTATTACTATTCCTGTTGCCTGGATCCCTATTTTCCTTATCGACGCTTTCATCCCTCCAGGTGATGTTCCTGTATGTCCCCCTGGTCTGTGGTCTTGACCTTTGACCTCTCTGTCGGTATCTACCATACCTTTCGTATGTTGCTTCGTCAGGTTGCTCCCAGTATCCTTCCCTTTCGTTCCGTTTTCTCCAATATTCCATATCTTCTTGTGCATCTATGGCACTTATTTTATCATATGCAGGTCGATGCATCCCTATCTTTTCGGTAAGCTCTGCTACCATTTCTGTGACTGTTTTGCTCACAGACATAGCTTTGTTTAATTCTAATTTTGTTGCTCTAGTTGGTAACTTATGGTACAAGATTGACATTAGAAGAACCTTCTGGCCTTCTGCAGAATATGTCACATTGTACCTACCTTCTACCTCCTCTAGGAAAGTATTGAGGTACCCTAAAGATTGATTCACATGCGTGGATAGAGTCGTGGTTTTACTCCATGGCATTTTTATCAATTCATCAAACTGATCAAACATGCGTGTTGAAGTTGCTGGGGCTAAGTTATCTAACAAAGCCTTTTTAAAATCTGCAAAGGTCCTTGCACTCGTGACCTCTGAGCAATTCTCTAACACTATTCTTGCAGATGAACTTCCTTTCGGACTGACATTGCAGCATGCTATCGCAATTTTCTCTGCCTCATCTATTACATGCTCTGCCTCAAAGCTACGCTCTAATAGCTTCAACCATAGGTGAACTGTCGGTCCAGTCTCCTCACCTCCTGGCCCTTCGAGCAGCGGAATCTTGCTCTTAGCGAAAAATAACCTTTGTAGGTTAAACGCTGGCGTTCCGGCATTGTCTCCCGCTCCTGGCGGTGGTGGTGTTGTATTTGACATATTATGTGATGGTGTCTGTGCGTTGGTGCGGTTTATATCTGTTCCTACCTGAGGAGTACTCGGCGGGCTGAGTAGGTCCTCCGTTTTTATGTTTTAACTAAGTCTATCTATTCTCACTACCTTCCTCTTCCTTACTCTTTCACCTCCTCTCTACGTATATATATTCGTTCGTTATTTAAACTTAAAACTAGATTTCGGCTGTATATATATATATATATATATATATATATATATATATATATATATATATATATATATATATATATATATATATATATATACATATATATTTATATTTATTTATCGTACACTTTTCTTTTATGGTTTTAATAAAGATACATATATATATATCACGATGTATATGCATGAGAGAATTTATGTACACAAATAAACAAAACTTTCTTCAATTCACAACAAAATTCGTTCACACAAATACAAGCAAATTTACACTCAAACTTGGGTTGCAAATTCGAATATAATTTGTTTCATTCAAATATGAAATCAATTCTGTTGTTAAATAATAAAGCAAGTTAGTGGTTTGTTTGTGTATCTCTTTTAAAATTGTTGGTGTGTGTGTGTACAGAGTGAGTGAATCAGCTGTCTCGAAATATTTTCTTAAGAAAATAAAATGAACAACATCAAGAGTCTGACTCAATGTCTCACAGCGGAAATCGCTTCCTTTAGATTTGAGATTATATCTCTTTCGGTTCGTAGCTCTTAAATAGAGGTGATAAATGTAATAAATAGAGGAATTAAATTAATAGAAGATTAAATTATTAATGTGAGAATTATTTAATTATTTAAGCACTTCTCAATGATGATAGACAAATCGGATTTTCCACATCCTCTCTTGGGAACACGTATCTTTCAATCCGCTTATTAAGTTTTATACACAGAATTATTATAAGCAAATACACACAAATAAATCCGAATATAAAATTCACACTTATGAGGTCTTTCTGCATGTGTACTTATGATCGTTCTTTTCCACACAAATTCACACGACAAGACTGCGATTTATTAAAATGATTTTATGATAAAATATTTTCCTTGCAGTATATATATATATATATATATATATATATATATATATATATATATATATATATATATATATATATATATATATATATATATATATATATATATATATATATATGCTCTATTCGACCTTTATATATATATTAAATATTTTAAATATATATTTCTAATTTTGGAATATTTGCAGCTTGGAATTTCTTTTTTCAGAAAATTTACACAAATTTTCTATTGTGGAACCTAGCTATGGGAATTCACTTTTTCACTTCACTGGGCATTAATAAGTAATCCTGGCTAGCTTATATATATATAAAATAATTTACAATAATTCTGAGGCTGTGATATATATATATATATATTTATTTATATATATCACCCTTTGGTATATTTATTATATTACCTCTCCAGAGAATCGATGTCGTAACCAATGAATGACCAATGTAATTCTTGGGGGTTCCGCGAATCCTATGGGTTGACAATGGGTTCCTCGTCTTTGGGGAATCCTTCTATGTGAGATGTCTGGTAGCTGGAAGATCCTTAATCGCTCTCGTAGTCGTTCAAGTTCCTCCAAGCGTTCCTCCAGATGCTCCACCGGATATTTCCCTCTTTTCGACAAAACAGACGCGGCTCTCTCTCTTATTGGATCGAAATCCTGGATGACATAGATTCGGCGGAATCTATGGCATCTATTTTATTGCGTCTTTTTGTCTCGGGAATCCTTGCGGCTTGCGGGGTCTTCTGAGATGGATTCTTTTGGGTCGAGAGAGAGATTTTTCAATTTTGCAAATTTTAACTTTGCACTTCGCCTGGATCTTTAGTGTAATCCGATGGCGGGTATCCTGCTTCGCTATCTTCAGAACTTTAGCACTTCTTAGCTTCTTGTATAGCTATTTTCTTCGGTTTCCTCTTCTTTCTTCTTTCTTCTGCCAAATTTTCTGGGCAATTTTTGTATCAATTTTGCTTTTCACAAAGTCACTATCTGAAGTCGTCAATTTCTGGCGATTTTAAATCATCAAAAAGTTCCTAACTGTGAAGGCTCTATTTTTCTAGGGTCTAATTCTTCTGTAACAAAGTCCCTAGCGGTGAAGACTCTATTTTCTAGCAACTTTTAATCATCAAAAAGTCCCTAGCTGTGAAGGCGTTAATTTCTATCTCGCAGACTTCCCCCTGCGTACTACACCTAAGTTTTTTAGGCCTAGCTTTTCTACGTAGTTCAATTTCTAAGTCGGGACGCACAAAATTATCTCTGTGGAGTTTTTGTGAAGAAATGATCCTAACGGTACACGGGTATGCTTATAGAAGACTTATGTAACTCAGTGGTAGTACCACAGGCGACGCGACAATTATTAGTAATCAAGACAAAAGATACGTCCTTCTTTTGTCCCCAATTTAGTTGACCACAGAGTTTGGATCCTGTCTTCTTTGTGGGTTAAAAGGTGTAATTGATAAATAAAATCCTTTAAATATATTTATTGATTATTTTAGTTATTTTATACGAACCCACTTTCCTGGCTAATATTTATATTAATAATTAAATGGTAATTGAAATCATAAATAAGAAAACAGAAACAGAACCACAAAAAGAACCGCGTCTGTTCTGTCTATATATATTTGCTGAAATAAATAAAGAAACATTGTATATATATATATATATATATATAATATAGATATATATATACATACAAATTTTATGTATGTCTTAATTTCGCAAATATATATATATATATATATATATATATATATATATATATATATATATATATATATATATATATATATATATATATATATTTGAGAACTTTCTATGTTTTCGTTTTATCTTTAATTTAAGTTGATTTTTCAACTTATAATTTTGTTCTAAAGATTGGGAACTGAAATTATTTTAAATTACTTTCATATTACAGTAGTCTCTAAACCGACGGCTTTTTAGGAAAGTTGCCGATGTTTTTCTGGATCACTCTTGTGCAAATAAGGTAGCACAGTGTCCTCTCGTCGAATGTGGCACCGGAGCGCGATGGCCCCTTTTATATGCTGGCCCCATTGACGTCACACGGGCGTTGCTGGCGCCATACTGGCGGGAAGCCCATCCTGTTTCTATTGCTCAAGGCAAACACCTTCGTAATATGATATTAATAATAATAATAATAGTCTTGGTAGTGACGATTACTTTCATAACTGGTGCACTATACGAACAATAGTAGTAATAGTAATAATAATTATTGTTATAACTGATGAACTGTCTAAATAATAATAATAATAATAATAATGATGATTATTGTTATCACTGCTGCACTGTCTATACAATAATTATTGTTATAACTGTTGCACTGTCTGAATTGAATAATAATAATAATAACAATAATAATACTAACAATAATATTATTGAATAATAATAATAATAATAATAATAATAATAATACTAATAATAATATTATTTTCTTTTCTTTGCACAGTTATGTTTAATCCTTATGTAAAGGCACTCTCTACGTGACTACCAGCTATACGAAGTAGTTAACTATGAATGTTTGTTTATACACTTGTCTCTTGACTACAAGAGAAACAAAAGAGTTATTATCACAAAAGAAATATTAACAAAAGATTGTGATATGGCTATTATACTATTATACTATTATACTAAGTTTCAGTTCACCAAGCTTTACATCTATATATAAAGTAATACATGTGCGTGTGTATGCTACTTTATATATATATATATATATATATATATATATATATATATATATATATATATATATATATATATATATATATATATATATATATATATATATATATATATATATATATATATATATATATATATATATATATATATATATATATATATATATATATATATATATATATATATATATATATATATATATATATATATATATATATATATATATATATATATATATATATATATATATATATATATATATATATATATATATATATATATATATATATATATATATATATATATATATATATATATATATATATATATATATATATATATATATATATATATATATATATATATATATATATATATATATATATATATATATATATGATTGGAAGCTTATTCCGTAATTAAATAGTGATTAAAACTTTGAATAAGAATAGCAAAAAAAGACGATTAGTTTTGAGACTGGGCTTGTGCTCATATTTGTTTAGTATATTAATATCTTATGTACTTAAGATTATTGAAAAATTTATGAAAGGAGTGAATGTGTACCTATATAAGGGTGATTGAGAGATCATCGTTCTAATGTTCGCTAATGATACTATGTTTGCTGGTTAATCTAAAGAAAACTACATGCATTAGTGTTGGAGTTAAATAAGTGTGCCAAAGGAAAGGACTAAACAATTAAATGCAGCGGAAACTGCTGTCTTTAAATGCTTATGGAATGATATTTGGGTTTTCGGAAATGTAAATGAAGAGATTGATTATTGAAATAAGAAGAGTTAAAACGTTATGTATTCTTCTAGAAACTTAATAAATTGGCAATTTATTTAGGAAGGTAAAAAGGATTTTGATTATGTATTTGTTCCTTTTTTTCTACTCCTTTTTAGGGTTTTTATGGAGTCATTCTGGATTGAACCTCAATCCTGAGAATGACACTTTATTTTCTGTCCTTTGGTGTTTTAACGGTATCCCAGTACCGTTCTTAAGATACTTATGCTTTTTTTTATCACAGCCATACTTAGTTCCAGTGTGGAAACCTGTATGGGTATCTTTTCTAGTTGTTTAGTTAAACTTTTTTTAATTATTCCAGTGGCTTCCACGATAACTGGGACTATCTCAATTCGGTCTACATTCCAAATTCTTCGCAGTTCATATTTAAGCCTTTGATATTTTAGTTAATTTTCCCTTTCATAAGCAGAGACGCCTCCATCCCAAGGTACTCCAACCTCTACTATTATACAACTATTTTCCTGTTTGTTGTGGATGACTAAATCTGGATTGCTATTTGTGACATGACCGTCTGTTGGGATATTGTAATCGTAAAGGAGTAATATTCTATTGTTTTCTTCTATATTGTTCGGGTTGTGTTCCCAGTGGTTGTTTGTATTCAATGGTATCTCAAATTTTTTGCATAGTCTGAAATAGATCAACCGGTATATGCTGTTATGTCTTTCTGTGTACAAGCCCCTTAGTAACAAAACCTCACATCCTGATAATATGTGGCACACCGATTCCGAGCAACTACTGCACAATCTGCATTTTTCCGATATTCGCTCTCCTTCAATGTGTTTTTTGAACCAGTTGGTCCTAAGCGCCTGATCTTGGGCCGCCAAAATAGTTCGCTCATTTTCAGATCTTAGCCATCCCTTAATCACAACCTCACTTGATCTATACGTGTCTATAAATGCTTCATCCAATACATTTTTATGGTGTTTTGCGAATGTGTGTAGTTTCCATTGCTCTAAATTTACTTCTTCTCTCTTCTCTTTGTATAGTTCTTTGATGTTTTTTATCTTTTTCTCTAATGTTTCATTACTTCTAATTTCTTCTTCCTCTTCACTTATGTTTCTATCTCTCAAATAATCATTCATTTCTTTATTATTGATGTTGATGATGGTTTCAAACTTTCATGTTCGTATACCCAACTTATAAACTTATCTTGTTTTCGTTTCAAATATTTTCCTATTCGTATTATGTCAGATTTATGTATTACATCTATTGATGGTACAGCCATTCCTCCTTTTTTCCTGTCTACATGCATGCGAGATACGCATTGGTTTCTGTATGTCATTTTGTGCATGTGCAGCATTTTTCTTGTCATCACATCAAGATTATTTAGGTCTTCCTTCATCTAATCTATAATACCAAACCCATATGAAAATAAAGGAATTGCCAAGGTATTTAATGGCTTGCCTTTTATTCCTGGGGTTTAATTCTGACTTAAAGATTAATTTCATTCTTCTTCTGTATTCCTTCTTTACCTTAGCTTTCATCACGTTGTGTTCTATTCTTTCTGACTCCTCTATTCCAAGGTATTTATAAGTGTGTTCTTGTTCTAATTCTCTTATTATATCTCCTTCAATTTCTATGTTCTCGATTTCTATTTTCCTACCTTTCTTGAGGACAAGGAACGCACATTTATCAAGACAAAACTCCATGCATTTATCGTTTGAGAATCTCTTTACTGCTTCTGTCTGCTTAATGGTCTCCTCCTTATTTGGGGCATAGAGTTTCAAGTCGTCCATATAAAACAAATGGGAGATTATCTTGGGTTTTTTCTCGGTTCTTGAGTTGATGCGATATCCGTTTTTTAAGTCGTTAATTAAATAGTTAGAGGATTTACGGCAAGCACAAATATCAGAGGAGAGATGGAGTCTCCCTGGAACATCCTTCGCTTAATTTTTACTTCATTTATTACTAAAGTTCCTTCTTCATGATGAAGGCTTATGTTGACTTTCCACATCTTCATTACATTATTCACAAACCTCAGAATTTCAGGGCTAATTTTATATATTTTTAAAATATCCTTAATCCAATCATGAGGGACACTATCGTAAGCTTTTTTATAGTCTATCCATGCCATACTTAGGTTTTTCTGTGCTTTCCTTGAGTTTTCTGTTATCATTTTGTTGTTGAGTAACTGGTCTTTCGTTCCATAGCTCTTTTTACAGCACCCTTTCTGTTCTTCGCTTATGATGTCATTCTTATCCAGATGTTTATGGATCCTTTTGGTTAATACTCCTGTTAAAGTTTTATATAGGGTTGGCAAACATGTGATTGGTCTATATTTTTCAGGTCTCTGAGTCTCTTCACTTTTGGGGATCAATACTGTTTCTCCTGTTGTCAACTACTGTGGAATTTCTTCCCTTCCATTCGTTATTCTATTGTAACATGCAGTAAGAGGATCCAAGAGTGTTCTTATTTTCTTCAACCATACATTTTGCACTCTATCTGGTCCAGGTGTTTTCCAGTTGCTACTGTTTTTAAGTACACCTTTAATTTCCTTTTTTGTAATTGCTACATGTTCAATTCTTTCAATATTAGTTTATTTACATTGTTCCTTATTTGTTCCAACCATTCTGCTTGGTTGTTATATGATCTTTCATCTTCATAGATTCCTTTCCAAAATCTTTCCACTTCTTCTTTGGGAGGAGAGTTTGATACTTTGATGAAATCATTTCATAGTTCTCTGTAGAACCGTCCCTGATCCTCCTTAAACATTTGATTTTATGTTTTTCCTTTTTCTTTCTTCTCATATCTTTTAATTTTATTAGCCTTTGCTATTACTAGAACTTCCTACTTCCCATGGCCTGTGTTATTTGGTTATTTTGTACTGTATTTTCTTTTCGTAATATATTTTTACTCTCCTTATAGTTTGTTCCGATGTTATCACACAGCGTCGATAGGCATCTATTAATGATAGCTCTTGTCTTAGTTTGCTTACTTCCTTTTGCAATCTGTATTTCCACGGTGGTATTTTTTCTTTACCTTTCTTCTTCTTTCCTTCATTTTTAATTTTAATCACGTTTGCTTTCATACAATCCGCCACTTCTCTGGCAACTGCATAATATATTCTATTAAGCTCCGTTATGCTACAATTGGTTGGAATTATTCTCGGTAGTACCTTATCTGCTATCCTTATGTATTTCTCCATTTGGAACCAATTTACGATTTTTTTTTTATCTTGCAGTGGTCTTTTATTCCATTTACAAGGTCTTCATCTCTATACTTTGCAATTTTTATCAACATTTCCTCCTCCGAGCAACATTCTTCATTTCCTAGTTGAATATTCCATAGTCCATCATTCATTTCCCTTTCTCTATCTGGTTCTGATTCTTGTATTGTGTTATTTGTTATATTTTCCATCCCTATTTCAGAATCTTCTGTATCTACCTCCACTTCATTCTCCGCATTTCCATCTTTGACTTCTAAAATGTCACTTTCTACTATTTCTTCTTCTGTTACTATTGTTTGGTCTTCTAGTTTTCCATTTTAATTTAGCTCCTCTTTATCATTTAACATTTCCTTTTCTTCTTTCCCTTTACTCGATTCATTTCTAGTCTCTTGTCAATTTTTTTTAGATTTTTGTTTCTTAGTTTGTTTTGCTGTGTTTTCTTTTACTATTGACCACTCTTTAGTGCTTTTCTTTTTTTATATTTTCTACTAATTCTAATGTCATTTCCATTTCCTTTTCTACTATGTTTTGTGCTTTCATTTTTATTTCTTCAAGATCCAATTGTTCTGAATTGCTATGAGGTGTGGGTTATAAACTTTTGGATTAAGAAAATAACAGAAGAACCTCAGTATTAAAAAAATGCATAGGAAGAACAGTGGAAGACTAAAAGAGTTGATATAGAACGACAGGAGAGGAAGTCATAGAGAAGGCCACAGAGAGAAGGATACTTTCAAGAAACGGGAAGTATAGAAGTCAAAGCTTTGGGCCAAACTCCATCCAAGGCTTTCGATATATCTGAATAGTTAGCAGTATCGAAATGCTAGAAACGTTCACTCATTGAAGGAGGGGAGAGTTCTTGAGGAAGCCTTGAAGAGACATAACAAGAAAGAGAGATAATAAGGTGATTCGATGAACCTAGAAGAGGAAAAAGTTTAACATTATAAGGAGAAGGATAAGAAGTTAAAAAAAGATAAAATATGTTGGGCTCATCACCAAGACAGTCAGGGATACGGGTGGGGTGGCTACCGAAGGAAAACAGAGAGAGAGTATATCAAAAAGCCAAACACTAAGATAAACTGGCTACTATCAAAATACTCATGGAGTGGCACAACCTGCCAATTTTTTTTCCGAAAGTAAGGTCATTATGCCATATCTAAATAGTGTGGCTAGTATAATAAAGTATTTATTGTTGAAGATAACTAGGGAAGAAAGGTTTTCCACCAATAATCAATTGCTACTGAAATGGTTCTGTCATGCCAAGAAAGTTTATCTAGCATCTGTCGTCTACCTCATAGACAAGCAATATGTGTTATAAAAAATCATGGAAAATGAAAAGTCAAACTAGGAATATGTCGATTCCTATTACAAGGAACATCGGAAGAAGAAATAAAACACGTGCGTAGATACGTTTGTACCCAAGCATGGCAGGAAGAAAGGTTCCAAAATATCCGAATTGTTGATGAAGTTTGTGCGAATGAGGATAAGAAACCTAGTTCGCATGTGTCTAAGACCAGATTGAAATTACCCAGTCAGAGGACAATTTAGTAGTTAGATATCTAATCATCAGTTCGAATGTGTAGATAGAGTCATAATCCAATACTTCAAACGGACATGATAGGAATAGGCCTTGAAGACCTTACAGATTCACAATACTCTTTAGGAAACTTAAACAAAATAAATTGGTCACTAAGATGGCAGAACCACATCTATACTATCATTAAGACGGATAATAACGGTAGGTATCGTTTCCATCTAAAGAAAATAGAGGAACTGATCGACTGAAGAGAATAGATGTGAATGTTTGATTAGACAAGAAAAGGATATAGTTTATAAGATAACTAGATATACATTAATATTAAGAAATTGATTAAAATAATAAAATATCTGATTCAAACTATTGGTTCAACAGGACTAGAATGCCATGAATATCGCATAGAGCATCGTAGTTATCGTCCTCGGGATAAATCTTATACAAGGTCAAAAAGAAAAGGTAGAAGTAGATAAGGCAGTAAAATTGGTACCAGGTATAATCTTTAATCAAATAGGATAAACCAAGTTTATCAAAGGATAAATTGATGTTACACTAGATTTCCGATCCATAGAACATATATTCACTAACTTAAATTTAATAAAAACGAACCTGACTAACATATCAGATAACCTATTGGATAAGGAAAAGAAGAAATTAATTAGGAATATGCAGTCTATATTAAGGAATAGAATAAAAGTAAAGTTACCACCAAGGTGGAATGATAGAGACCGACATCATTACATTGGTATGATCAATGAATGGCTCAACAACGGACAAAAGAACAATTACGCATTGAAAAAGAGCAACATAATACTGGTACGATTTTTTTATATGCTTATAGCTGAAGTGAAGGATATTCTAGCCGATTCATGGATTCAGTCTAATAGGACGAACCAAATGACGTGTAATAAGCGTGGGCTAATAGATGGTGCAGGGAAGATCTTCCAAGTAAACTTCGGAACAGCAATAGACAACGACGTTCAACATATAAGACGAGAGGTTAAAATCTTGACAGAAAAAGATAAAGGATATAGCAGGGTTAAAATACAATTGAGAGACCAGCTAAAAGATACAATAACTTCAGTCAACCGACTATTTAAACAGCTCTGAACTGTTATAGATACTTCAGAAAGAATGGAAAACGCCATAAATTCAATAGAATATAATCTGATTATAAATTAATATTTGTCCATAATGATTATGTATTTTCAAACTATAAATAGAATTAGGATGCAGGTAGCTTTAATAATGGCGGAAGCAAAAAGTTTTCAAACTCCATTTAAGGCATGCAAGAAAAGCGATCTAGAATCATTTGTAACTGAAGCTAATAAGGAACTACTACTGAACACTTTTATCAATATTATTACTAACATTAACCATTTTATTAAACTAACATGGTCCTATTTAGATTTTCGCATGGATATTCTCTAATTACAATAATACCACTAACAAATGGGGAAACATTCAACACGGTAGAAATCCATCCATTTCCTACAAAGATTAACACCGAAAATAATTTTCGCGTATTATTCCAGAAGGAATACCGCATTTATTTTGTTAACAAAAATAAATTTCTATACACTCACACTAATTTACAAAACTTTAAACTGTGTAAGTCAGTTACTATCATGCATGTTAATTAACACTGCCAATATTTGTTTGATATACCAAACTGCATAATGATATTATACACTAACGAATCATTTAACGATCTACATAAATTATATGAATTTGAAAAGATTGATAAATATAATGTAATAGTTCGCGCAAATTTAGTTATTTCAGTAGGATTTAAAAGGAAATGAATCTTGCATTGTGTTAATTTACACAAAGGAAAAGTAATTTTAGATGATGTTTACATTTTAAAACCTAGATATACGATAAAAACTAACTATCATACTTTTATTAACCCAGTACATGTTAAATATAATTCTACCCTAAGATTGAGTGTGGTAGATCAAAGAAACTTTAAACTTGATTTAAATATTGATGACCACATAATCCAAAAAGTAATAAATAAAACTGCTCATCTTAAGATCACTAGGGTAAAATAGAACACCGCTTTAGATTATATCAGTGACACTTTAAAAAGTCATGGGTCCTTATATGACTACTTACCATCATCTACCATCTCAATAGGATTGTCGACTATATTAGCGATAATTGAAGGAATAATTATAGTAATATTCATCTTAAAAATATACAAAAAAATTAAAGATTAATCTTAACACGACACGAG